>JAVKPL010013385.1:0-73992 GCA_032173675.1 Gastrolobium villosum | reverse complement strand
TTATGTTAGCTTCTGGTTAGACTTGGTCTTGCTAACCAAATTCTGCCTCCTCTGAGGAAGCTAAAGAACGGCAGTGTCTTCTCTGCTGATTTTGGGAGGAACCTGGTCAAGGCAGCGGAGCGGCACTCTACATTGCTGGACCTCCCTTTTTATTTTGTGGCTGCTTAATTTCCAATACCGCTCTGCATTTGTCGGGATTTGCCTCAATTCCTCGGTTTGTAAGCATAAACCCCAGGAATTTGCCAGCTGGTACTCCAAATGCGCATTTGGCTGGTTCAGCCTAATCTACCGAAACTATTAATTGCTGAAAGTTTGACCGAGGTCAGCGATGTGCGCTGAAGTGCTTATTGACTTGACGATCATGTCGTCAATGTATACCTCCAGGTTTCTTCCGATCTGAGTCTGGAAGACTCGGTTCATCATCCTTTGATAAGTGGCCCCAGCATTTTTGAGGCCAAATGGCATAACATTATAACAGAAATTTCCTTTTTCCGAAATAAAGGCCGTCTTATCATGGTCATCCGGGTGAAGGGGAATTTGATTATACCCTGAGTACGCGTCCATAAATGAAAGCAACTGGAAGCCGGATGAGTTGTCCACTAGTTGGTCGATATTGGGCAAAGGGTAGGAATCCTTTGGGCAGACCTTGTTCAGGTCTGTGTAATCGACACAAATTCTCCATTTTCCGCTTGGTTTTTTAACCATTACTACGTTCGACAGCCAGGTAGTATACTGTATTTCACGAATGAATCCGGCCTCCAAGAGCTCGTCCACATGTTCGTTTAGAGCCTGGCGTCTATCTACCCCAATCTTTCTTTTCTTTTGGGATATCGGCTTTGCTCCCGGATACATCGATAGCCTGTGGCAGCAAAAGGCTGGATCAATCCCAGGAATCTCGGAGGCCTTCCAAGCAAATACGTCTGAATTGGTCTTTAAGAATTCTACGAGCTTGTTTTGAAACTCTAGCTCCAGAGACTTTCCGACCTTGGTGTAGCCTTGGCCATCACCGCGGATCTCGACTTCTTGTAATTCGCCCTCGGGTTGTGGTCGAGGCGATTGAAGCTCCTCTCGCATGTCGAGCTCGACTAGGTTGACCTCTCTGCTGGCTGATCTGAAAACTCGGTGGCTTGATCCTCCCCCCCTTGTCCGGGGAGGAGATGCCGGATCCCCGTGATGGGACCGAATTGTCTCATAATAGCACTCCCTTGACTCTCTTTGATCTCCAGGAATTGTGATTATTTCAAGGTTGGGCCCTGGCATTTTCATGAGTTGGTGCTTGGTGGATATCATCATATCCCAATCGTGAATAGTGGGACGACCAATGATTACATTATAAGAGGAGGAAGTGTCCACTACCACAAACCGAACTCTCTCGGAACGGAAGGAATCCTTCGTGCCGAGGGTCAGTTTGAGGTCAATATATCCTTTTGGTGGAGATGGGTATCCGTTGAAGCCAAGGAGCTCGGTGACACATGGCTTGAGGTCCTTTTCATCCAAATTCATCCTCTTGAAGGCGTCCCAGAGGATTATATCTACACAGCTTCCGTGGTCAAGGAAGATCCTCCTGACTCGACAATTGACTAGCACTCCAGTGACTACCAATCCGTCAGTATGTCCTGGCACGACCCTTGCCAGCACTGCTCTGGTGAAGTATATCGGAGGGGGTTCGGGTCCATCGAAGTCTGGCTTAAAAGTTGGCCGGTCTCTGATGGACATGACCTCTTTTAAGTATTTCCTTCGGGCGTTCGCCGAGTCTCCTCCGCCACCCAATCCTCCGCTGATCACGTTGCATTCAAATTCTGCTTCAGGAAAAGTCTCCATTCTGTCGTCGACTTCCTTGCCCTTGGCATTGCGGTCTGGCCTCTGGTCTCTTTTGTCTCCGCGCCTCGGACTTCGGCTTCGGCTTCGGCTTCGGCTTTTCTGTCTGGGTTTGTTGTTCTTCTTGCCTTGCGTACGAATTATGTACTGTTTTAACTTTCCTTCTCTGACGTGTTTCTCAATCGCGTCTCGAAGGTCCCAACTGTCATCCGTGATGTGGCCGTTTTGGTCGTGGAAGGCGCAATATTTGCTTTTGTCCAATCCGCTTTTTGCCCTAAGGGGGCGAGGTCGGTCGACGTTTCTCATCTCGGTCTGGGCTACTTCTCGCCAGATCCTGGATCTGGGCACGTTTAATGGTGTATAGTCCTCAAACTTCGTTCTGGGAGAACGATCTTCCGTCTTCTTCTCGCGAGTGTCGTTCCCTTTTTTGGACCCCTTGTGGTCCCGATCTCTACCGTTCTTCTTATTTGGGCTTCTTCTGGACGGGCTCCGCCACGAGAGTCGACGTATGCCTGTTGCATATCCTCCACGTCAATATATTTGTCGGATCTACGTCGGAATTCTTCGAGGTCGTTGACCGGGTTCTTGTAGATCGACCTTGCAAGGGGGGAGTCACCATCTAATCCAGAAATGATTAGATGAAGGTGCACAGCTTCAGTGAGACCGCGGACCTTCAATGCTGCATCTTTGAACCTATCAAGGTATTTCCTTAATGATTCATTGTCTTTCTGACGAATTCTTCCCAGCGCGTAGGCCGGCATGGGATGCACCTTACTGGTTGCGAAGTTTAGGCGGAAAGTTCGCGCTAAATCTTCGAACGAGTCAATTGAGTTTTTGGGCAACCTGGTGATCCAGGTCATTGCTTGTCCTGTTAGGGTTGTTGCGAAAATTCTGGCCTTGATGGGTCCTGTGATCCCATTAAACAGCATTTCGGTTTTGAAAGCCTCCAAGTGGGCTTCTGGGTCTTGGCTCCCATCATACGGAGGTATTCTGGTGCTCTTGAACCTTGGGGGGATGGCCAGGTTCATTAATCTTTCCGTAAACGGGCTGTCATTAGCTTCATCGTCGTTCAGATAATTTTGGTTTTGGTTGTTGACGGCGATGTTCTGGCCTCCTACCTCTTGCTGATTGCCGAGGTGTTGAGACAGGGTTTCCAGGACGTTGGCTTCAGGAGCGGACGTGTTATGAGGTTGGGAGGCTCCATTACCAGCAGTAGCATTTCCACCCAGATTTTGGTGCTGGTTCCCTCCGTCCTGAGCCTGTGGCCCGCTTCCGGTTCCGCCTTGAGCAGTCCGGTTTCGTAGTTCAGCCTCCAGCGTGGCCATTCTCTCAGCATCTAGTCGTTGTTGTGTTAGGAATCGGTTTTCCATTTCCTGCATCCGCTGGAGGATTGCTCCCATTGCCATCGAAGTTACATTCGGTGGCTCGGGTTGACGATTCACAGTCGTTGTGTTTCCAATCGGTGGTCTAGGAGGCGGCCTCTGTGATCCGACCTCTTCGACTTGCACGTCCACCAGAACCGGGCTAGCTGAGGCCTGGAGCTGCTCCAATCCAGACATTTGGGGTGGCCCCTGAGCATTGCCCGACGTGGATCTTGTGTTGGTCATGGTGTTATGGGAATCGAAATTTACCGATTTCCCACAGACGGCGCCAATGTTAGGTCCGAGGTAGACCGTATTGCTATACCGGATGGTATGCGCTCAGAGATGATGTATATGCCCAATTTACTAGGCTATATGCCGAGGTCCCAATCACTGCGCACCAGCAATAGGCTTTATAACCAGGGGGTGTTGTGTGTGCACAATGAGTGGAATAAGCTAGGCGATTCAGAGGTGTGTACCTGAGATGTTTAGGTGCTTATTTATAGAGGTACCTGGCTCGGCTGCTGAGCTCCGTAGTTGAGATTTCGTCCGACTTGGTCGGCCTCAACGGGCATGTTTGGGTCAGTTGGGATTTTGCCATATCCCCCATCCGAGATATTCTCGGAAGGCGGTTGACCGAGCTCCATCTGTAACAGTATCCATTATCCATTGGTTGAGTGTAAGTTGGTTTCATCACAGGACTCAATGTGAGATACAAATCCAGAGCGAAATAATTTTCGGGGAAAAAAAAATTCTAAATCCATTAAAACACAAGAATTTATCGAATCAGAGATAATGGATGTCATGCTTTCACGTGTAGCTTCTTCGCTCTTCCCTTTCACCCTATCAATCCAACAGTTAAAGAAATCAAGAATCTGAATGTCTTTGCCCAAAATGGTTAGAAATTGTATTAAAAAAACCTTAGTCTTCAATTAGTGTATTCATTTTGGTATTAAAATATGGAAAAAAATATTTTTACAATTATTGCAGAAGTTCTTGTCTATCACACACAATGTATTCCCTGAAATATATAGGCAATTTTTGTTAGGGGAATGATATTATGACAACTAAGTCGTGTTACTACCAAATGACTACCAATCAATCTTACCATTAGATCGATTATCTTGATCCAGCGGTTATATTTATTTTCATTTTTGTATGGTCATGATTTCCCGTATTTAAAGTGAAAGCATTAAATATGAGAAATTATAACCATACAAAGGTGAAAATAAATATAAAGTATTAAATTTGGGAAATCATGACCATATAAAGATGAAAATAAATATAACCGTTAGATCAAAATAATCGATCTAACGGTAAGATTGATTAGTAGTCACTTATTAGTAACATAACTTGGTTGTCACAATATCCTTCCTTTTTTTAAATGAACTCTATTGTATAGGATCCATTGATTTATTTGTGAGAATGACATAAATTTTTATGCAGCAACTCTAGAAAAGTTAAATCCTTAAAATATTAATATAATGTTGTACACGAAATAAATATAATGATATATAATTCATAACACCACTTAATTATTTATAGCCACATGTTCTAATATTTCCAAAAGTTTTTTTTAAATATATTTTTTATTTTTTTACAGTTAGTTCTTTGTATGTTGTACCTTGTTGATATCACATTCAGAAATCACAAATACTAACGCTACTCCCATTAGTTTATTAATAATTATTTTATCAAAATTAATAAAATAATTATTAATTTATTTTTAAATAAACAAATATATTAATCCTTTAATTTTATATAAAACTTTAAATTAAATACTGATTGGGCCAACGTTTTACTTATTTTTAATTGGGCCTATGAATTTTTAGAATAGTTATACTGTGTTTGGAGGGCCATACAGTCAATGCAACATGAGAACTTGTATGGCCCGAACCGTGTTCTATTAAACTTAACGCGCATCGTCAATTGCCGACAGTGATTCGTCGAAAGTTGCAGTGAGCAAAGGAAAATCCTCGTACTTTGTTTCAATTGTGGTCGTGTTGGTGCCCTAGGTCGGACGAGGATGGTACGTTCCCCTCTTGTCTTGTTTGTGAATGAATCTCTCTATTCTTTGCTTTCTCTCAACAATTCCCTTTTCAATTTGATAACTACCTGTTAATCTATCTATTACTTCACTCACATAACCTCCTTGTTTATTCTATATCAAATTCATAATCTAATCTAATGTCTCATCACATCAAGTTGCCCCTCTTTGTTGTTGCGCTATTTTTAATTTTACTTTTAATGAAACCAATAAATCATTGATCGTTAGTCATGATCAGAGGAATGATATTTTTTTATTTTCATTTACGATTGTTGCAAATCTTTACTTCTTTTTAGATATCTGTCTAAGTGAGTGAGTTCCTTTTATTTTATGTAAAAAAATAGGATTGAAAAAATAAAAAAGAAGAAGAGAGAATTATCATGAAAAAAATAATTAACTCTCTTTTGGCTTATCAGTCATCTCTATATAGAGGGGAATCGAGGAGGTACAACAATAAACCAAGGGGACGCCATCATTTGACCCAACAGAAGAAGCAGGAGATTAAGGAAGCTTTTGAATTATTTGACACTGATGGCTCAGGTTTTGTAGATATGGACTTTAGTATCAAAATAAAACTAAGTCAAATAGTTCTTTAATTTATTAATTTTTCAATGCTTTGATGGTTTTTAGGTAATATTGATGCCAAGGAGCTAAATGTTGCCATGAGGTTTGGTTGTCATTCATAATCTTAAAATGTTTTGTCATATTATCTGGCTATGTAGTTTTTGTAACATAAATATTATCTTGACAGGGCCCTTGGATTTGAGATGACAGAAGAGGTATTATCTATATCCTGGTACATTAATGGAGTTTTCTTAGTTACAATGATTTCCTTCATATGGTTGTAGTCAAGGGAAAGAATTCCCAGTCTTTGTCACGATGAAGGGAACCATCAGTCTCTATTTTTTTGTTTTTGAAATTATATGTGGTTGTTGGTCTAGTTAGTATTCAGAGATAGGAAGTCAACTGCTTGCAATGAAATCTAAATCTAGCATAGTTTTGGTTTAAGAACAACATGGTCTGTGATTTCCTGATGCCATTCTTTTTGTTAAGTTATGCTCGCATATCTAATCAATAATCCACCATGGCATTTCAGCAAATTAATCAAATGATAGCAGATGTGGACAAGGATGGAAGTGGATCAATTGATTATGATGAATTTGAGCACATGATGACAGCCAAAATAGGAGAAAGGGACACTAAGGAGGAGCTCATGAAAGCCTTCCGTATTATTGATCAAGATAAAAATGTGAAGTTCTTCACTGCTATACACCATTTATGCTCATTCTTCTTGTTCTCATTGTTTGTGGTCAATGCAGGGAAAGATATCTGCATTGGACATCAAGCGTATTGCAAAAGAGCTAGGTCAAAATTTCACTGACAGAGAGGTTCAGGAAATGGTCGCTGAAGCAGACAATGATAGTAAGTTATCCCAATCATATCCTTGACAACTTTCTAATTTTACAGGAAAACTTTTGCTTCTCATACTGTGAACTTGTTTTCTCTGGTAAACCAGGAGGGGGTGCGTATGCTTTTGATTACATATATGAAAAAGATATCACAATTACTTTGAACTTCTAATTGGTGGTTTTCTGCATTAAAATTACATGTACCACTTGTCATATTTTAGTATCACACATAGTTGAATTTGCTTTACCATAATTGTTTTTTGTTAGCAAAGCCAACATGTGGGAAATAAGTAGTTTATCATTTTTCTTAAATTACACTAACCTCCGGAGGTTTACCAATTTCTTTTTTGCAAAGTGTTATTTATGTTTGGAAAAATTAAATGGGAGTATTTTCTTAATGAAAATTTGTAATAGGAGATTTTTCAATGTAGTTTTTGAAAGCGGAGGGTTTTTTTTGCAAAGGATTCAAAATTATCAGGGGAGGTCAATGTATTACATGTTCTTGTTTGTAGGATGATAAATTCTGCAAAATAAATAGTAAAGTAGCACTAGAATATTTACCATTGTTTTTTTAACTGTAGAATGAGTGGTTAATTCTAACTTGTATATTTGTTAGACATTGCACCGGTTTAATCATTAGCAGTAGGGTGATAGTTTAATTATAAAAGGCTACGCTAAGCGACATAATATTTGGACACCTTTAAAAGTTCATTTTTTTTTTCTGGTTTGAAATTGTGCAGATGATGGAGAGGTTAATGCAGACGATTTCATCAAGATGATGAACAGAACTAGCTTCCGTCACTAGTTATATCTAGGTGGAGTAATCCATGTTTGGCTGAACTGTTAGTAAAGAAAAAAAAGTCAAATGAAGATATATTCGTGCTATTGTACAAATTGGATGGATAACATTGATGTATGCCCAAATTTCGGTGTGTTCTGACTAATTTATTTTACATTTCTTATCTCGCAAGAGGTCTGGTTCAGTTGGGCAGAGCGTTTTTTAAATTTTCTACCGCACAAAGGAAGTCTAATGCTAATGTTATGTTATTAAATTTGGATAGAATATTGAATAGGTTATATGTAAAATAAAAGTTACATTATAACTTCAAGGGATGTTTGGTATAGGAGATAGTTTTTTTTATCGGGGATTTTTTTTTTCGGTTAGGTTATAAAAAAATGTTTGGTAGGTCAAAATATTATTGAGAATATCTGCCATATTTCTTGAGTGCATGCTTGGTTAGTAACAAAATATTGCTGGGAATATGATATGAAATAATGAAAATAACTCGTAATGGCTTCAATGACAACACAGATACTGTAAGTCAATATGTCCTGCGTTTTTCTTCACTATTTTACTTCACATTTTATAATTTATCCCTTTTAAAGTTTAAACCCTCCCCCTGTGATTAAGGTGAAAACCATTTGTATTTTGGTTAGCATAGACTAACTTTGAGCTAAATATTCTGGATTACCAACACAAAAAGGACAAGACGAGTCACTCAATCAGACCAACAAAAGATTAAAACTACTCGTCTACCAGCCACACCGCGGAAAGGATGCCGACAAAAGAGAACTCACCGACAGGGTGTGATGTAGGTGAACTTGCAGTTGTACAACCTTGGACAAGTTTCACACACCGAATGATGATGCACCGTCCATAGATGGTCATCGCACGTGGAGCCGGCAAAACGGGTTCGGCGGGCCAACTCACCTAACCCGCCAAATGGGGCGGCGCGTGTTGAGTTTTTCAACCCATCTCAAAAGTAGGACGCGACGGGCTCATTATTTGGCGAGTTGATGGCGGGTATAGACGGGTCAGTATAAAATAGGCTCGGGCTGGCAGGCTAACCCACTCAACCTGCCAAACGGGGCGGGGCGGGACGGACTGACTTAATTTTTAGCGGGTTAATTACTTTGCCACCTCTAATCGCATGTTTGTGAACCAGGAGGGTATTTTCGGCAGAGATTAATGTAAATGTTTTCCCAATTCGAGGGAATAAAATAATACCATGTCCAAGTATTCTGATTTCAGATTTGGCAGTGTAAACAAAAATGCAGGGAATAAATTTTTCTTAGGTAAATTTTATCTTTTCTTGTACCAAATATTGGAATAAAAATTTCCAAAAGCAATTTCCCAGGCAACCAAAATAAACCATTTTTATTTTTTTTATAAACCCAAAATAAACCATTCTACCAAACAGTCCCCGAGGTATTTTGGCTTACAACCATATATTTGAAGGTGTAGATTCAATATTGAGTGGATGTATTCATTCAATATTTCGCACCAAAAATCGAAAATTGGTGGAAATGAAGCCTCTTATTTGTTATTTAATATAATTATGTTATGTTGAAAAATTTCAGTCATCTATGATTAGATAAGGGTGATGATTATGTAATTTTTTTTTTTATTGATTATGATTATAATTATATATACACTTACACTCATAATCATGTTAATTTCTGATTTGGATAAAATATGATAGGCTTATCAAAGACCCAAATATATAGAGCGAGGCCCAAACCCACAAGGCCCAGAGTGAGGCGCGATGACTCCCATCGCGCATAACAGGACGCGATGGCACCATCGCGCATGAAACCGCCCATTAACATAACTTCAGAAATAAGGAAGCAATCCCAGGGAACTAATAAAGGTCATCGCGCCATTGTACAAATAAACAGAAGATAACACCAACTTGCCACCACTCTATCAAGGTAGCCAGACATCAAGAGATAAGACTATGAAAACACTAGCAGAACTTGCGGCCCTTGAAGAGCCAATCAGAGGCCATGTCGCCTTCCTAAGGCAGCATCAGAACCACTATATAAATAGAAGGTACATGTAGGGGTGTTAACGGGCCGAGCCGAGCCGAGTTTTGATCTTAACGGGCCAAGCCTGTATTTAAGCGTGTCCGACTGGCCTTAGCCTGTTTCCTGTCACGAATATAATATTGGCCTGTGGCCTGGTTTATTTACAAAAAATAAAAGCCTGTGTGAAGCCTGTCTTAGCCTGTTAGCATGTTAAAGAATAAAAATAAGAGAACAAAACTCCCCAAAAAATCAATTTCTAGATAGAAACTTTAGCTTCCAATTTGCAGCAATAATTTACAAAGTCTACAATAAATAAATAAAAATTAAAGTGAGAGAAGGTAGATAACAAGTTATATTATCTTAGCCCATTATAAAAAAAAGTGCCAACAAAAAAAAAATGACACAAACAAGCAGTGCAGTGCACAATGGAACGAATGAGTTTTTGTGGGTTTGTTTGTGTGAAGGAGGATGAAGGATAATATAGAACAACACTGATAATTCCATAAATATACATAAATTCAACATATATCCAAATAGCATAATATAGAACAAAATCATTCAAAAAGTCTGTTAAACCAATAAAATGGGGTGAAATAAATTAATGAGAGAGAGTTATTACAAGTAGTATAAAAAATATAAATAAATATTTATAGACTAGGCTAGCCTGGGAGGCTCTAAGGCCGAGCTTATGAATTAGAGCCTGAGGCCTTTTTATTAAACGAGCTTTTATACAAGTCCAAGCCTGGTTCCAACACGAGCTTTTATTAAACGAGCTCAGGCCTTTACGAGCCGAGCCAAAGGCCCCTGAAAGGCCCCTGGCTCGTTTACCACCCCTAGGTACATGTCAGGTATTATCATCTAATTCAGTAAGAATACACATAAACTTATCATTGATACTGACTTGAGCGTCAGAGTGTTATTGCAGGTATCCCCAGTCAGAATCATCGCGTTGAAGGAGAACCAAAGTCCTCTCATCAATATCAACAACCTCCAGCCCAGAAAATAGGTTACCCAAAGACCTTCTCATTTCAACCGTGTGTGATTTGCCCTAATATACTTTGACCAGCCCCATATTATATTGTTACGATCAATTTCCAAAATAGATTCACCTCTTTTAACAATTGTGTTAATGATTTTTATATATTAATTCTAATTTTTCATTTTTTATAATTTCAACAAAAAAATTAACATCTACATGAATGTATATCATTATGCTGTTTCACTAAATTCAAAATGTTTATAAGTAAAGTTCAAGGTAAAATAATAATTTAATATTATTATAAATAAGACTAATATATAGAAAGTTGTTAATTTTGAACTAAATCAATTAGAAAATCTGTCTTATTGTTAGTAGGGAAAACTTCAAAAATTCCCCTAAGTTTTTTTAATTATCGCTTACTCCCTCATAATTCTTTTGAATCATTTACATCCTTATTTAAATCTTTTTTATCACTTATCCCCCTGACTTAAAGTTTCTTTATCATTTACATTTATGAAGTACTGACATTTCAAAAATCTTGACTTGTCCGATAATTTCCGACACTCTCCGTCACTCCCCGACACTTTAACACGCGTTATAGAAATTCAAAAAAAGGTTTAAAGGTTGCGTTGCGTTGAGTCTTTAGTTCCAACTATTAGATTCATTGGATCACGAGTATTATTTTATTGAGTTTAATATAAATATTTGGAATATCTTATGTTTCTTTGCAAGATTGATGAATATTATAAATTTTAATTTATTTTTTGTTAAATTATTGAATATTAAGTATAATATAGACTACATAAATTAAAAATATTATTTAATATCAAAACGTGTACTAACCTGTCGAAATCTAACATTTTATAGAATTAATGTGTTCGAGTGTCGTGTCGTATCGTATCAGTATCGGACTATCGGTGCTATATAGATTTACATCCCTCGCATAGGGGATAAATGATAAAAGAAACATTAAATTAGGGTAGTAAATGATTCAAAAGTTTGGGAAGGGAGTAAATAATTATGAGAAAAATTATAGAGAAGTTTTTGTAATTTTCACTTATTATTAATTGGACTAATAACAGTATAAGACACCATGGACGAAGTTGTGGTAGATCCTAAATCCAATATTGAAATAGAAGTAACCACAAACCTAATTTTGAGAATCGAGACTCGTTCAGTTAACTTAACTCCAAGCCAAATCGGATTCCGGGAGCGGTTGGCGGTGGCGTGGGAAGTTGACCACCAAATAGGTTGAGGGCGCGTAGTTTTGGCGAGTGAGGATGGCCATCGATACCATTGATGCTCCGTCTCCGCCGTTTCAAACCGGACAATCCGGGTACTATTCATTTTATTCTCCTTCTTCTTTTAATTTTCACCATCGCCACATCTCTTCTTTAACCTTATTCTCTCTTCTTCTCATTTTTTATAAATTTTCAGTCTCTCGCGCCATTTCTACCTCGCAGTAGACAGGCTTCAGTTCAAAATGGTATCTGTTATTATTAAATAATATTTGATCGGTGAAACTGTATAAGAGATTTTGATTATTGCTTGAAATGCAGCAAACGGTGGTTGATCTACTAGGTTTAGTGGGTCGACGTCCATGCTTGCCAATTGTGGTGTGTTGTAGCAGCCGCGACGATCTTGACTCTCTCTGCTCTTCTCTTTCAGCTCTCCCCTTCATTTCCTCTTCTGCTTTGGTGATTTTACCATTTTATATCTTCTCTACTTCACTTCAATCTCTAATTTCAGTTTCTTCACAATTCAATCATCTACCAACTCAATTTCTTACTAATTTACGTGATATCATATCAACTCAATTTTTTTTTTTTCAGTGTATTGTATCGTAGTTGATTTTTTTGTTTTGTTTTTGCCTATGTCAGTACAGTGACCTTGCTGAAGATGAACGTGCTTGCATTTTAGAGAAATTTCGGCAAGTGACGACAAAGTGGAACCAGACTAATCATTCTGGAGTAGGAAATGAGGATGATGTAGGGAAAGATGAGAGATCTCATATGGTCATTGTAACAGACGCTTGCCTTCCTCTCCTTGCTTCTGGAGAGCCTCCCATGAATGGTCATCTTCTGATTAACTATGAGTTACCGGCAAAGAAGGTCTGGTTCTTCTTTCTATAGTTGATATTTACCATGACTTTCTGCGTTCATATGTGTTATACTTACAACCGTAGTGCAAAAATCCTCTGGTATATAGTGGCTTTTTCAAACTTATTTTTCATTGTTTTCATCATATTATTTCTAAAAAGTGGGTTGGAATAAAGCTGCTCTGGGTAACTTAAGAAGTTGCGGATTCGAATATAGAAGAATGTCTCTTTGTAAAAATACAAGGATAAGGATGCATATAAGAATTTCCCTCATCCCTATCCTCACAAGTCATGGTTTAATTGGGTGTGATTTTGCTCCTGTGATTTTAAAAGTTGGCTTTTTATATGACAGCAAGAACTAGAGGCTGACAATAGTTTTTTGTTCCCTAGATTAATTCTTATAGAATAGGTGGACGCCCCTAAGGTATCTTCACTCTTGTTGTATAAGGTTACTTTCGCGTGCAGTTACTACTTGTTAGTGAGAAGGAACCTGCTCCATTTACATTCTTGACATTTGGTTCTCCAGTTAGATTTTTCTTTCTCAAGAATCATCCATCTTCAGCATTGACGAAGAATGGTGTTTTTGTGGTTTATGTGTTGTGAAAGTGGTGTCTCTGTGTAACCATAATTCCATATTGTCCCTTCCTTCCACCCTAATGATACTCTTTCTATTTTTCTCATTATTTTTGTGTTTCATACAGGAAACATATGGGAGGCGTATGGCAACGTGTTTGACAGCTGGTCCTTTCTTTGGTGCCTAGTTCTATAATTTTGTTAAGTGATAGTTTGGATTCTTGCATTGATGCTAAGATTCCTTTCACGTGCAGATGGATTTGTCATCAATATGGTTGTTGGTGGGGAAGTGGTAACTCTTAAAAGTATTGAAGAAAGCAGCGGTATTGTCATGCAAGAGATGCCGATGCAAGTAAGTTTGCTTGCTAACTTTTATCAGATGAGCTTGACTGTATCAGGATTACATGGCATTCATCTCCATATAAATTGGCTGAGGTTTATTCTTATATTAAAGAAAGTTGTTCGTATATATTTTTAGATGAAACACTCTTTTGTTTTTTTTTTTTTTTTTAAATTAATATTGGTCTTCCTTTTTTTTCAGTTATTATAAACGTCATTGTTCTTTAATTGGTCTTATTGATACATATGTTAAACATATTGCAGATTCTTGACATTTTATGAAGATATTTACTCTGTCCTTGTATGAAGAAAGCAGAGAATTTGATCTTGCACTTAAGACTTGAAGCTCTCTCATTGCTTTGAATGTTCTGTGAGTAGTCACTGACTCACTGCTACCAGAAAATATACTGTTGAGCTTTATTTTTAATTATTATTTTACATTTGTATATTTTTATGCTAGATTACATAATCTTTTGGTTGCTAAAAAATGTAGTACAGAAAATTTGGTAGAAATGACAAATTTCTTGTCCTTTTCTTTTTGAAAATGTAAGTCATATATTGTTGAAAATTGTGAAAGGGTATTTGAGGGCACGAGAGTAATTGTCAGCCAAACGTATCTTCTTTTTTGAAAGAAAAGATTAATGGAAACAACACTTTTTGGAAGAAATTTAAAAATGAGGTGGAATGCTAAGATGATAAAATTTAAAAGACAAGGGAACTTTTCAACTAAGCATTTATGATATTCAACAGGCAGAATTTGTGCTATAGGTATTTCAGCATGGCCCTAGGGGTGTTAATGAGCCGAGCCGAGCTTTGGTTTTAACGGGCCGAGCCTGTGTTCAAATGTCTCAGACTGACCTTAGTCTGTTACTTGTTACGAATATAATATCAGCCTGTGACCTGGCTCCTTTACAAAAAATAAAAGCCTGATTTAGCCTATTTTAAAAAAAATAAGACAACAAAAATTTATTCAAACAAAATCTACAATCAACCGCTATAGTAATTTCATAAATATTCATAAATTTAATGTATATCCAAATAGCATATTATAAAATAAAATCATTCAAAAAATCTGTTTAATTAATAAAATGGGATGAAATGAATTGAGAAGAGAGAGAGCTATCACAAGTAGTATAAAAATATAAAAAAATTTAAAAAATAATATATTAGACAAGCCTCATAGATTCTAAGGCCGAGCTTTTGAATTGGAGCTTGAGGCTTTTTTATTAAATGAGTTTTTGTACAAATTCAAAACTGGGTCCAATAATCAATTTTATACATGTAAGCCCAGATCTTCACGAGTCAAGCCAAAGGATTTATAAGCCCCTGGCTCATCTAGCACCCATCGTTGACATTAAGGTAAACTGCCCTGAAATTTGGCACTTATCTGGTACGAGTTGCCAAGCACTTGGGATTTTGTAACATAAAGTTCCCTGAGATCTGCAGCTTTATATGCGGCGTGACTGTTAGGGTTGGGAAAGGATTAGCACCAAGGTTTTTTTTACATTAAGATCCTTTCATATATTATTTAACATAATCATATATACATAGAACAAAGAACGAGAAGATTCATTTCCATATGGATTATTATTAACATGAACTCCAACTCGCATAAATTATAGTTTTAAATAGGTTGGCTTGAGGGGACTGATCTCTTTTGACAGTCGTAATCCATCCAATGCAAAACAGGAGGCGGTGTCGGGCTTGGAACGTATATGCTGAAAAACATGGGAAAGTAAACTACCGTCACTTCCGCATTTGTCAAAAGAGAGTAACTGAATTTTCCTTTCATTTTGTTTTCAATTCCATCATTGACAAAAGCTTGTATTTTTCTTTCCGCCAGGAAAAAAAAACTCAATTATCTTTGACTCAGGGGGACTAAAAGAAAAGAAAAAGTTAATACGACAAAAAAAAGTTATTTATACTTACGCATAGGAACGAACGTCTAATTGTTGAATTTAATGATTCTTTCAAGACTTATATTTTACGGCTTAGACGTGTATCGGGTAAACATAACAAGTGAATTAAGTAACATTGAATATTCAATACACGTATATGTTGTGTTTTTTTATTATTCTTTCACGCTTTCGCCTAAAATGCACGTGTGTTTGTTCGTAAGCCATGTTTCTACCCAAATTCTTAATTTTTTTAATTGAAAACTATTTTAGTCCTATTATGCGAGATTTTCAACATTTTAATATAAATGCACAAATTTGTGTTATTTTTTATAAATTTCATTCAGATTTATGTATAATATGAAGCTCTAAAACTTTTATCTGTCCTAATTAATTATAATTTTTTGTCTTATACTTTTAATGAGAAAAAAACTCTTCCATATGGAAAAAAAATCCTTAACTTATTACGTGAGACGAATTTGCTTTTGAAACCAAAAATATGGAGGGAGAGCAGCATACATCCTCTTGAAAAACTAAACACATTTTGGGATTGTGTTGCAAAAGTGTCCTGTTTCACTAGAACCAAATACAGAGCAAACAAGTTATTGGTAAACCACTGAAAGTAAGAATCACACAGATCATTAAAAAGCTCGTATATCAGATATTTTTTTAGTATGACAGCAGCATATTGTTTCTTTCCCGCGTTGGTCATGCAAGGCATATTTCCCTATGAGGCACGTGTAGTGCCAGATCGTCAGCAACCGCATGTGCACACATCAGTGAGAGTTTGTATACCCGACCATTTGGAAAGCCCAACCCAAAAGGCCAAATGGAGCCTAATTTTTGGGGCATTATGTTCATCTTCATGTAAAGAAGTTGACAGCTTTTAATTCTTTGGCATTGTTATGGAACGGCTTCTAGGCCCAATATAGAGGCCCATCGCCTACACCCTCAAAATGGGATAAATTTCCGCTTTTTACACATGATTCCTCTCTTCCTGGTCCCAATATAGCTTCATCTTTGCCTATAGTTGGGCTAGTTCCCTTGTCAGCTTAGCTTAACTAGGATATATCCTCTGTTATGCATGTGATCAAAATTATTATCATTCAACTACTAAACTCTTAGTCGTTGGTATTTATGGTGATTTTGTGAAAACAAATTGAGTTTATATTGTGTCTGTCATCTTTGTTTTTATTTTTCTTTTTTTCATTACCATCTTTCAGTTATTTTATCTGATATTTTTATTTGGGTTGGTTTATGCTAATGAGTTGTAGCTAGGTAATAAGCCGTTTCTTTATTTTCATGATTTTGATAATGCTAATAATGCTTGAATTTTGTGGAAACAAATTTTCTAAAGCTATTGAAACAGAACATAGTGAAAAATACAATGCGGTTGATATCTTATGTTTTTGAACAAGACTAGCACTTATAATTGATGTTTCATTTTTGCTTCACAATGCAACAAATTCAAGAGGAGAAAATCAATGAATTATCAGTTTAGTCCAATTTTGTTTAAGCAAAACATCCTTAATCACTTTGTCCGAGTTCATATATGAACCACCACCAGGCCTAGAGTCCTCCAATTCCTTTTCTTTAGTTCCATGATTGTTTGCCTCTTCTTCTTTCCTTTCTATCCCACCATCAATTCATTTACCATCTTCTCCACCTCCTCTCTCTTCACATTGCTATCAATTTCAATCTCAACAACCCATTCTACAAAAAATGGCCAACACAAAATTGGCACTCCTGCACACAAGCTTTCAGTGGTTGAGTTCCATTCACGATGAGTCAAGAATCCACCAATTGAAACTTGTTTCATTGACAAACTCAGATGACAAAACCACAGAGCCACCAATGACAAGGTCACGCCTAATGATCCACAAAAAAGGTTTCTTGCTATTGGCTAAACCCCAAGCAAACTCAAGGAGTTGCTCTTGAAACATAACTGTGATGCTGCCAAAATTCACATAAACGACAGACCATGGTTCCTTGGATTCAAGCCATTCATGACATTCACTATCTTCTTCCAAAAGATTGGAACCTAGAGATGCAAAGTGGTTCTGTGGACTTTGATTCAAAAATGAAGGGAAACGGCCAATGGTGTAAAGAGAAGGGAACATAGAGGAGAGAGCATTCACTACCTCACTCTCAAATTCATATGAATTATTGAAAACAATAGGAGAGGCTTTATGAACTCTACCTGCCATTTCAATCAGAAATTCTAACTTCAAATCATTTGGATTTGTTGTCCTTATAAAGACAGACAGGTCCTTCAGCCTGAAATCCATTACTCTGGTGTCCAAATACCTATTTGTCAAATAATTCTCATCTGCATATCATATTTCAAACACCAATAGCTTCAAGCTCTATATATAAATACATATAAACTAGTATTATTTTTAACATATTCTTTATTATATCGAATTTCATATATACCATTATATATTTGACTGAATAAAGGGAATTTTTATTATTCAATGAGACTCACATAAAATTCACCTAACAATAATAGAAAATATTAAAATAAATGTGTAGTGTAATACTAAAATTTGTAATAATTTAAGAGCGGAGATCGCGTCCCCTGTCAAGACAAAAAACCGAACGATGCATCATGCATGCACGGCAATGGAAAAGTGACATAAGAATTGGATTCTACTCCGAATGGGGTGTGGTGGTGAATACACGGTTTTACAAAAAGATCGAAAGGAATCGTCCAATGTATATCCATTTCAACGTAAACCTCACAGAACATGTTTTTACTCGTCATGTTGAGTAGACCTTTGATCAATCCCTTTCACCACTATTCGAATTTTACCAACTAGTGTTCATCAATAAATAGCTTGAATGAGAAGCTACTGAGTCACAACGCGGAAGAATGTACGATGAACATATTCTCAACTTTAGTTTAAACTCAGGACATGAGAATGTGTCTTTATTCAGATTCTATGACTTTTCCTCTTAAAACCATATATTGAGCCGTGAGGGAATCCAAAGGAGGAAAGCTTATCTATATAAGAAAGTAGCATTAATATATAATCATACTGAACTGAAGCCAAATATTTGTGTGTATCTATCTTCTTCTGTATCAAAGTCCCAAAAATACACCATGTCGAATTTGAGTCTCCTCAAGTTTCAGCATAGTTTCACAAGTAAGCCCACTTCTCCACGCAAAAATATACGGCAGAAGAACAGTTTCAAGTCAAGACAGACATCATCGAGTGCAGGATTGAGTTTCCAGCCAAAAGAAGATGAAATGAAATGGGTGTTTGAGAAATTTGACACCAACAAAGATGGTAATATTTCACTTGAAGAGTACAAGGCAGCTGTGAGGGCCTTGGATAGAGGAATTGGGGACTCTGATGCAGTCAAGGCATTTAAAGCCATGGACTCTAACGGAGATGGCTTAATTGAATTTAAAGAGTTCATGGAAATGTTCAATGCAGAGGGTAGGATGAAAGAAAATGAGATTAAGAGTGCTTTTCAAGTATTCGATTTGAACGGTGATGGGAAAATTAGTGCTGAGGAATTGTCTCAAGTTCTCAAAAGGCTAGGAGAGAGTTGCAGCCTTAGCGCTTGCAAAAAAATGGTGAAGGGGGTGGATGGTAATGGTGATGGTTTTATAGACTTGAACGAATTTATGAGGATGATGATGAGTGGCAAGAAACTGGCATAAGTGATCACACACAGTGTTTCTGAAGTTTGTGTCTTCCTTAAATGTTTGGTTTCTTTTATTTTATTTCATGTTATTGAGTGCTAAGTAGATAGTTTGGTTATATGTATGGTGATTATAATCCTGTTAGTAACGGGTGTCATGTTCTAATACAAATAGGGTGAATGCTATTTTGTCTTTTGATTCCCTGTCCTTTTGTTTTCTCACTAAGTAATCCACTAAGTATTATAACTTTTTTTTTCCTCTTTAAAAAAAGATCTTGTCAAGGTGATTAACATTTGGCGATTAAAAAGATAGTCCCTGTAAGTAGGTAAGCAGCCAACTTGAGTTCCTAGCAGTCAAACCATCCATTTGCATATTGGAACTGTTATGTAGTGGTGACAAAGATGTCAAATAAGAGATTAATAATGTTTCTCTTGGATGTAGATGCCTTTCTTAGGTATTTATGGAGTAGATATCTTTGAAGGTAGGCCGATCACTGTGTCACA
Source organism: Gastrolobium villosum (assembly GCA_032173675.1). Classification (NCBI taxonomy): domain Eukaryota; kingdom Viridiplantae; phylum Streptophyta; class Magnoliopsida; order Fabales; family Fabaceae; genus Gastrolobium; species Gastrolobium villosum. The sequence continues at coordinate 54,507 of JAVKPL010013385.1, read as the reverse complement.
CTATAACATGCGACATGGCGAAAGGGTTTAGAGTCTGTGTACCTTATTAGTCTAATCATTTATTTATTGATGAGTTACCTCGTAGGGGTGTATTTTTGGACTTATTAGTAATATTTGGGATACAAGCAGTGGCGGAGCTAAGATTTTATTTTAGTCGGGGCCAAAAATTTTGACACATCAAATTATCAAAACATTTATCGTAATTACACTAATTTATTTGGAAAAAAATTTATCATGAATTCTAACATACTTATCTAAAAAGTCATCCAGATGCTGCATAATTTCATAATTTATCAAGAGAGAGTGTATAAAGTCGATTCAAATATTTAAGGAAACATGAAAGACCAAAACACTAAAAGACACTTCACTCTAACAAGCATATCTTCACAAAATAAAATCAATCACAGGGAAAATTAGAAAAAAATTAGAATAAAAAGACATCAATTTAAGAGCAAATACCATTGAAATTTCTAATTTTGAGATAATAGCAAGCAAATACAAAGACACTTTTAGAGTTTCCAACTCTATGAGAATGTATTAGGCTATTAGCTGAGAGAGAAAGCATAGATGGAACCAAATTTTAATTTTAGAATGGACCAAATAATAATTAATTATAAAATTATATATAATAATAATTTTTTTTTAAAAAATAAGCAGGGCCCGGGCCCCTTTAAGGGCAACGTGGCTACGCCACTGGATACAAGTCCAATTGCTTAGCAGTTTGGATATGATCATTATTAATAGAGATTCTCTTCCTTATTTGAGAGTTCATTTTTTATGGCCCCGGACTTGGTGGGCCTTATCTAAAATTGGGAGGAAAAAAAGACTGGGAAAAATTTAAAAAGAAGAGAAGGATATAAATGGAAGAGAATTTTTTTGTTTTTAGAAAAGTAGCACTCAAAAATTATGTACCGGGAGCATATTAAAAAAATCTCTTATTATCCTTTGTTGAATCTTCTAAAATGCAAGCCTTTGCCAGTCCATCACAATTCCCCACATTCATAACAGGAACCATCTTCAAATTTGTCCTTAAAGTGTTAATTTCTACAGACTCTTATTTTCACTTGATATAACCGAGTTACTTTATTCTCTTATTTATTTCTACAGAATCTATACATAACTTTTATATAATACTTCATAATATATTCTCGGGATAATTTAGTAACTTGGGAGCTGGAGCCTTCTATAAATTAAGTCACTCTTTTACTTAGTTAACCCTAATGGCTTTCTTTTACTTGGTTCATATCAACACTTAATGAAAGAGCTATATTTATTCATTGATTATTGGGCTTTCGGGCATTTTGGGGAGGGCACATGGTCGTTTAACAGGATAGACGTTCGTGCGACCTTGAGATCTCTGAGATGCACATTTGCCTTTGCCCTCATTAAAGGATGCATCTTGTTCTCGTTTCAGTTTTTGAGGCATAGAATTAACCAACAATGAAGTTTGAGTAGTGTGCATACGACTCATGTTACTATTGATGCTACTTACAAAATTCTCAAATGCAACCGTCCTGAATGGCCAAAATTTATAAACAATACTCAACTTGAATTAACATATATAAATGTGTAAAGTTCATTTTAACTCAAAAGATTAAAATCTTCTGTGAAAATCATTTTAATAATTTTATATTATATTTATCTAATACACATTCTTATTACATTGAAGAATGGACAAAAATATATAATCGCGTGATCACAGAGGTTGTAATATGATGTAAAGTGTCAAGTGAAGAACACATTTAAGAGTTTAATATTATATTTCTCTAATAAAATAATTAATATATTTTTTTTAATTTATAACGTGGCAGTAACAAAAAGGAAATATAAATAAAAAAAATATGGCATTGGTGTTCTGAACTTGAAAGAAAGTGAATACCAGCATGCTTCTTGTTATCTGTTCACAGCTGCCCGTGTGGGTTTCGGAATCTGAAAGCACATCGCTTGTTGTGGCGCTTTATTCTATCTATGTATTATCCGCGTGAATGTGTAAATAGAAAAGAAAGAACCGCGTACGGATTGTAAATTTTGGTGAACGGAATGGATGTATTTTATGGTTTGCTGACTTTGCTCCACGCAAATTGAATCTCCCGTTGCTAAAATATTATGATGTTTTCTTTGTAGTATTTTCTGCATTTCTTGGACAGAGTTGCTAGATAATATAGTAATTAGTTGCTACATGGGGTTTGAGGATTTTTATTTATTCACTTAATGAAATGTTGAGATATATAAAACCATTAATGTAGGCTCACCCAATAGCTTAACCTTTTGGGTTGAATTGGTTCTTTAACATGGTATCAAAGTCTCGTGTCCCGGGTTCGATCCTCGCCGCTCCCCACTTTCTTTCAAGTGGAATTTCTTTGTTCGCACAGGTAGGTGGGTGGCCTGTGCATTGTCCACCCTTCAAGCCCAGTGGACTCTCGTGTGAGGGGGCGTGTTGAGATATATAAAATCATTAATGTAATCTCACCCACTAGCTTAAATTTTTTGGTTGAATTGGTTGTTTACATAAAATTCCTTGATTGCTTCTATTGTTGTCCATTCGCTTTCATCACAAGTCTTCCCTTCCCTTCCCAATCTCCCAAGTACGTTATGTTGGATGAAGTTGACCTCCAGCTCCAGACAGAAATTAATTTTTTTAGGAAGGAAATAAAAAATGAGTTGTGACAGCTTGTCACAAAACTCATTTGTGGGACTTTCTTCTTATTCTTCTTCCCCCCCTCCCTCCTCTCTGAACTCGCCTCGTGTATAGCTCAATGACAAGAAAGAATGGTATGGACTAACAGTTTTCTGATTTCATTATTAAAGTGACACTTGAAATAGAGTAGTGTTACTTATTAGTAATCACAGAACGATTTTATATGAATATTGAATTGTATAACTATTGCGCAATTACATTTTTACTAAGAGTCAGATAAATCATATGCAAACGTATATTCAATTCATAATATTTAGCATTAATAATATACTCCATGACCATTATACTATAAAATGCCAAATCTCATTAAATAAATAAGAGTGAAAAGTGAGAGGACCGAAATTTGTTTATTTATGATTTTATCATTAGAGGTCCATATAGTTAAATATCATGCATAATAATAATGTTTATATACATTGTCCTTTCTCATTTACCTAAGACACCGTTTTATATATATATATATATGGGAAAAATGTGCGTCATTTTAAAAGATGTAAAGTTGTGTCATTTTAAGAAAGAGAAAGAGATAGATAAAGGAGGAGAGAGAGTTGATAAAAAAAATAAAGGTTTGGGTCCCACCACTTTGTGAGAGTGAAAGAATATAAATTGTGTCATTTAAAAGGATAAACATTTTTTCCTATATATATATATATATATATATGAAAAAAAATGAAATTTCAATCACTGACAGTCAAATGCACTAAGTTTTCCCGAGAACAGAGTTATAATTTTTAATATAACTGTGTTCTCGCGGGAGAACTTAGTGCACTTGACCAAATTTTATATCCAATCACTATATAGTTACTAAACACACACACACACATATATATATATATATATATATATATAAGTGTGTGTGTGAGGCAGGATTCTTTAACACCGATGTTAAAATTTAAAATTTGATATCAAATTCTAACCGTTGATTGATGGAAATCAACGGTTAAGATTTGGTGTCGAATTTCAAAATTTGACACCGGTGGCAAATGATCATGCCCCTATATATATATAATGAGATATATATGATCATTTGACACTGGTGTCAAATATTAAAATTTGACATCAAATATTAACCGTTGATTGACGGAAATCAACGGTTAGAATTTAGTGTTAAATTTTAAAGTTTGATACCAGTGTCAAAAGATCCTATCCCTGTATACATAAGGGAGAGTTATATTTACAAACAATTTGTTTACAAATTACAATATATACTCCCAAAAGTACAATAGGTTACACTTTGTACTTCCGGGAATAAATATTGTAATTTGTAATTCACAAACTATTTATTTATCTATTTGTACTATTATTTCGTATTTTATATAAACGAATTTGATGTAATTTTATTGTTTTAAGAGATTAGTCTAGTAAAAAAATTATTTAGAGAACTAATGTAATAATATTTGAGGAGGGATATTCTTACTACCAAAATTTTCTACTATCAACTTACTACCTATCTAATAATCATTGGATCAACATTTTCTCTTTTTTCAAAAACTTTTTAATATTCTCTCTTTGAATCAATGGTGATTAGATATGTAGTAATTTAGTAGTAGAAAATTTTGGTAATAAGAATATCCTCTATCAAGCAACTCTTCAGAGAATCAGATTGACGGTGAGGTGTTGCTGAATGCGGTGATCGAAGACGATGAGCTGCTGCAAGCTTATGAGGGACCAATGAAATTAGGGGTCGATTTGCAATCTCTGAGCATAATTTTTTATGTTTTGAGGGCCCAAGCTTATATAATTAAATTAAAAAAATGACATTCCAAGAAAGTTATAGGTAATTTAATCCAACCGTTGAATTATATTATTAAAAAATCAACGGTGATGGAGTTATGGAGCATTGCAGACGCAGCCCAAAAGCTTTTACAGCGGAGCTTGTGTTTTGTGAAGTGCAAGAAACTCAGTTTGTGCCTAATGTGTGGAAGGCGTAAGGAGAGGATCAGAGAAGGTCCTAACGTGTGGCATGCAATTGGCGCAATCCTCAAAAAGTCGTCATAATTAATGCATTAATTCAGTAAGCGTGGCTTGGCCTCTTATATCACAGTGCAAGTACTGCCTCAACGAAAGGTTCTTCCCAACTTGACGACTTTTGGAAAGTGTTATTTAAATTGTAGGTCCATGTCTGTCTCCTAAACATTTATTTATTTTTTTTAAAAAAGAAGAAGAGAATTTCTTAGAAGGATCATAACTCTTCATACATTTGTTTTATCTTACCCCCATGTCTTCTGAAGAACAGTAACGAATTTCAATGATGCTAATGAAACAGTATTTTAGAATGAGTTCAATTTGCTTTAAATCTTACATTGTATTTGTATAGGATATTTGTTAAGGAATCTAACAATAAAAAAATAATTAGAAATTTTTTATTTTTAAATCCATAACAAGTGATTTAAAAATACATAGCATTTGTCTACTGCAGCCGTGCATCTCCGTACCTTAGTAATTGGTTTACTCACTAAACCCGAAAGGAAAGGTATAATCCATCTTAAAAGAAAGAGTTTTGTATGTATCTTAACAACCTTTTACTAAATGATGGTGATTCAGTTGCCGCATGAAAATTAAGCATGTATTTGATCATCTACGATATTATCTTTGAGAGGGGTTTAAAACCTTAATCTTGAATCCGTCCGGAATAAGATTGACTCACCTAGAAGATACTTATAGTTTATCAAAAAAAAAAATTCTTTAAATATTTTTTTGACATAAAATCATCTTCCTACTATTTAATAAAAATATATATTTTAATATATCAAATACATTAAAAAAAAACCCAATATTTTACTTATGTAGTAATTCCAAAGAATGGTTGCTATATATATGCTCGAAATTTTTGTTTTCACTTTCTCAAATAAGCCTCAATTAACAGTAGCGGCCAAATAATAAACATAAAAGAATCAAATAGTTCTTATTTCTTCTGATCTGACATTGGAAAATGAACATATATACACAATAAATACAAGATGTAATATAAAATTAAGTTAGGTTTAGGTAGTATCACAGCCAATAAGCTGCAAGTAGTTGCTAACAAGATGGGAGACCAAAACCAAGATCAAGCCAAATCCCACAGCCTTTTACTTTCCAAATTTTGGCTATTGTGTTTGACTGGTCCATCTTCGAAGGCTTTCATCTATGGGAATCAACCACGTGTCATATCCCCTAGGCTACACCCACTTGAAAGGGTTCAACCACGTGAGTGACAACCATGTCCTTTGCTGCAAGTTAAACTTTTTTTTAAGTACCCTGTTGTTATCAGGCTTTCCTGGTCCTGGAGACTCAGTAGTTCTACACTTCTACTTCTAAATTCTAAACACTGGTCCAATTAAGAGTTCTAGACTATGACCCCTCTCTCCCTTTTTCTCTCTATGGGCCATTTGCACAAATATATATATATATATATATATATATTAGGAAAATATTTTCTTATGTTACATGAGAATTCAATTCTCATGTTGTGATCCTTCAATTTACGTGCAAAGTGTTTTTTTTTTTAATAAATGTGGTGCCCACTACCAGTAATAATTACATGATAAACATGGGAATTGAATTTTCTATGTTATATATAAGAAAATCAAACCCCATATATATTAGTAATAATGTGCATGATTATATTTGTTAATTATGAAGGCTGTGTTAGTTTCCTTCCTATGATTGGCAAAACAGAAGTTGGTATACAAAGCCATTTAGGGTCCTACTAGTAATAATTACATAATAAAGATTCAAGCAATTCTATGAGTTGGTGATTGGTGAAGATGAGTGAAGGGATTCATGCCACGTGACTCAAATGCCTCTTTATGACCAGTTAATGCAAGCACCCCCCATTGTGGATATGGACAATGTATAAGCCATGAATTTAAACCCAGCTTGTGGCTCCAATAATTGGTCTATCTTTCCAGTTTTTCTCTATGGGTAAATTCAGTGCTAACATTAAGTGTTCAGTGTATGTTTCCCTATTGGGAGTTTAATGTTTCAATTAAAATTATTATATTTTTGTCCTTAAATTGAATTTCATTATGTAATTCAAATGAAATCCTGGGTCACGTGGTTATTTTGATCCGTCAGTATCGCCAGCTCATTCACTGCTTTGTTCATTTTGGAGTCAAAGCTTGGTCAACTAGCACAGCTGTGCATGCATGCAGAGCTGTAACTCTGCCACTGTGCCCCTGTGCCACTTTAGTTGGAGCCTTAAAACTTGGATGAAAAAAAATTCAAAGCATTTAACTCTCTATAATCCCAATACCCCATTCCTTTAAATGTCACAGCTGTTGCTTTCTGTACCACAAATGATAACTATTATCAAATTACCTTCTCCATAACCTGCCTATTAATTTTAAAACCTTTGTTTGGTTTTGAACACCCTCCAGGTCAAGAGAAAAATAAAGATGTATAATTGTTTGTTGGGTTGAGATATATAGTCTCATGTTGATTGTATGAGTAACTAATGTGGAGTTTATAAGGTCTTGGGCACTCCCACACTTTGAGCTAGCTTTTGGGGTGGTGTATCTCAAGGTTCTTTATATGGTATCAAAGCCTCGCCGTCCCCGTCCCCCACTTTTTTTTGTGAAATTTCTTAGCATAGGTAAGTTGATCTGTTGCATTATTCATGTTTCTAGTTTTGAACTAATTTTTGAGGTGGTGTATCCCAAATTTATTTACACTTTGTTTATGCATTGACCACCTCCAGCTGGCCAATAGAACCATATAAATTGGATTATCCCACGTTGTTAATAAAAATGCCAAATAATAAGAGAAAAAGATGGATATTGCATGTTTTGTTACTATACATTGGATGTTGAGATGACATAGTTAGAAGTGCAAGTTCTTCGAATCTTCCCAAAACTTTGTTTACAACATGAAACACAAGAGATTGGCCTAAAAAGTCGAGCCTTTGCTTCAGTTTACGACTACCCAGATGGTAAAAAGTAAGAAGGAAAATAAATATACTTTCTTGGCAGTTTCATCTAGTTCACTTATGTCCAATAGTAGAGAGCAGTGTAACTGGAGAAAGTGCATACATATCCTTGAAGGATGACCGTCATTGAATGCCAAATTAACATGTCATGACAAAACATCATGTCACGGCATGACATGCATATAAATAATAGAATTTTATAAAAGTTATGTTATAGGAAAAGTGATTGTGTAATGTTATAGAGATTCATTTTGCTACTTTAATTTTTATTTATTTTATTTATTCTAAAAAATGTGGACCTCACGAGATGTTGTGTGTGTAGGAAACTTTGTTGTGTCATGTTAAAGTACAAAACGAAAACCCTAAATAATATTGGCAAATAAGAGATAAATAAAAAAAAAATCCAAACGAAGATCCCTTCTTTGACATATATAAATACAAACATCATCTTTAAGTGGGGTTGTAACTTGTTAACAATGGAAAGGAGAGAAGGGGGTCCCAAGTAGAATTTATTGTTTCTACTTCACTTCTCATCGCATCCATTTTGTTTTCTTTTAATTTAAATGTTGTTCTGAAATCTGATGGCATGCTTAAACATGTACAACTCCGAGCACAAGGGTCATAATCATAATCATCATCAACATCACTGCGCTTCAATGAGCCCCAGAATCTCTTTCTCGAATGATTTTGTGGATGTCCAACAAGCCATGAAGCAAGAAAGAAGCTCAAGATCAGACGCGCCAGTGTCCTCAGACTTCGAATTTTCAGTCACAAACTATTCTATGATGAGTGCTGATGAGCTTTTTTCCAAGGGAAGGTTGTTGCCTTACAAGGATAACTGCAACAACCCTATGCAAAGGGCCACCACCACTCTCAAGGAAGAGCTTCTTATGGATGATGATGATGAAAGTCAGGGTTTTTCTCAAAAGCCACCAAAGGGGTCGTCAACAAGGTGGAAGGGACTTCTTGGTCTGAGAAAAAGTCACATTGGCTCCAAAAAAGTTGAGAAGAGTGAAGGTTCTTCAGACAGAAGGTCTATGTTGGTCAATCAGGGAGCTTCACTTAATATGAATTCTCAGGTCACTAATCATTCTTTTTTTTCTTTTGTCTAGTTTATGTACTTATTAAAAGTGTACGAACCGGAAAGGTGATAAAGTTGTTATTTCATGACCGAAATGTCATGGATTCAAATTCAGGAAAAAAGCCTTTCTGCAAATATGTAAGAATAAGATTGCATACAAGGATTTCTTCCACCAACACTTGCTAGTCGGGTTTAACGGAGTGGTTTTTTTTAGTTTATGTACTTATTATGGGTTCTCTTTGATCAGATCTCTAGATGCTTTTCTCACTTTTTGTTCTTTATTTTTTTGGTGTGATGCAGGAGCTGTTGAATGAAGGAGAGTCAAGTTACAGAGATTTGGGGATTGGGATGTAAGTTATGGCTGAAGGAAATGTTGAATTTGTAGAGCATGGACCCAATTTTTTTTTTTTTTCTCTCTTTTTGTTTTCCTTGTCTTGATGACAAGGTGGAAAAAAAAGAGAAAGGTCATTTTCTTTTTACTCTTCTTTATTGGGTTCGGATAAGTTAAGTTATGTGAATTTGTATTAGGATTTTGGTTGTCAATTTCGATTCTTCTAATATTAGGATTTGGCAATTTGTTGCACAAAAGATTTGGCTAGGCTCCTTTTACCATCATTGATTTCCCTATCCCCTAGCCTTTTTGTTGAAGGGAAAGGTAGATTGCTAAGAAAAGAATTTCGTAATAGTTTTATGAATACATGGTGGTGTGTGTTGGTAATAGAAGATTGTTGTGAGCCATTATTTCTAACTCGTTTCATGCTTTGACAAATGACAACCTCTGTATTTGAATTAATTTTCTCTTTCCTCAAAGTTGTTATTATCCTCCGCGATAAATGACATTGTTCTTTCTCGAATCACCGAATCTAATGTGAGCAACTACTACGATTACTCGGAAACTAATGTAGCAGTGCTCTTTAGTTTTTCTTGTTTTTTTTCTTGTTTCGGTTGATTTGACACTATTTTATATTTTCCGTGTTACTTGTCGGCGTAAGGAAGAACGTATACATATTTTTTTAAAATTTTTTTGGGTGTAGCTTGGAGAAGAAAAACGCTCTACCTATGAACTCAAAGTGCCAATGAAGTATGATAGCAAATTTACGAAGATGAGTGTTTCTTCGTCACCAATTTTATTTCAATGTTTTTCTTATATACGAATCACTCCAATCCAAAATCCCAAGGTATTAGTTGAAGATATCTTTAATCGTTTATATTATTCTCTAACACACTCCCTCACGCAATTGAAGCGTGAATATTTCACATATCCAAATTTTGGTTTATCTTTAGTGCTTTTTATTTAATTCCACAAGTGGGGGCGATGAGGATCGAACTCGTGAGTCACTTAAGTTTAAAAGAGAAAAAATGTGTCATATTTTTTTGAATAAATTCAAAGGTATCTTATAACCGTAACCAAAGACTAATTCCCATCGAGCACTGTCGGACCCTTTCGGGGGTGGCTCTCCCAAATCCTTCAACAATATAAGGCAAAATGTGTGTCATATTAAATGATGTAAAATTATGTCATTTTAAGTGAGAGAAAGAGTTAGATAAAATGGGAGAGAGTGAATAAAAAAATAATAATAAAGGTGTGAGTCTCACCTATTCGAAAAAGTGAAATAATATAAGTTGTGTCATTTAAAAGGACAAACATTTTTGCCTTCTTAAAAACTTAAACTGTCAAATACTGAATTAATGGATCATTTGAGTTGGTTAAACTGAAATACTTGTACTTAAAATAAGAGTACAATTTCAAAGTAGTAATTGCTGTATATTGCGCCAAAAACATTAGGAATAGGAACAACACATAGATATATCGGTAAACATTTCTATAATGACTTTAGATAAAATTATCTATAGTTATCTTTTATCACTACTAGAAAAGTCTTTATTACCGACGGAATTTTTCGATGGAAAAAATTCCGTCGAAATTATTTAGGGAATTTTCCACGGAATCTGTTTTTCGTCAATAATTTCGACGGAAAATAGATTCCATCGAAAATCTTCGACGGAAAAAGAAATCTCGTCGAAGAATTTCGACAGAAAAAGGATTGCGTCGAAAATTTTTGAAAAAAATAAAAGAAAAAGAAATTAAATATTGTGGACTTTTCGACGTAATTCCGATTCCGTCGAAGAATTTCGACGGAAAGGGAATTCCGTCGAAAACTTTTGAAAAAAATAAAAGAAAAAGAAATTAAATTTTGTGGACTTTTCGACGGAATTCCGATTCCGTCGAAGATTTTCCACGGAAAAGGAATTCCGTCGAAGAATAAAAAAAAATTAAAAGAAAAAGAAATTAAATTTTATGGACTTTTCGACGGAATTCCGATTCCGTCGAAGATTTTCGACGGAAAGGGAATTCCGTCGAAAACTTTTGAAAAAAATAAAAGAAAAAGAAATAAAATTTGTGGACTTTTCGACGGAAAAAGAATTCCGTCGAAGATTTTTGAAAAAAATAAAAGAAAAAGAAATTAAATTTTGTGGAATTTTCGACAGAATTCCAATTCCGTCGAAGATTTTCGACGGAAAATGAATTCCGTCGAAGATTTTTGAAAAAAAAAATAAAAGAAAAAGAAATTAAATTTTGTGGACTTTTCGACGGAATTCCAATTCCGTCGAAGATTTTCGATGGAATTCCGATTCCGTCGAAGATTTTCGACGGAAAAGGAATTCCGTTGAAAATTTTTTAAAAAAAAATAAAAGAAAAAGAAATTAAATTTTGTGGACTTTTTGACGGAATTCCGATTCCGTCGAAGATTTTCGACGGAAAATGAATTCCGTCAAAAACTTTTGAAATAAATAAAAGAAAAAGAAATTAAATTTTGTGGACTTTTCGACGGAATTCCGATTCCGTCGAAGATTTTCGACGGAAAATGTATTCTGTCGAAGATTTTTTAAAAAAAAATTAAAAGAAAAAGAAATTAAATTTTGTGGACTTTTCGACGAAAAATGAATTCCGTCGAAGATTTTTGAAAAAAGAATTAAAGAAAAATAAATTAAATTTTGTGGAATTTTCGACGGAAAAGGTATTCCGTCGAAGATTTTTTAAAAAAATTTAAAAGAAAAAGAAATTAAATTTTGTGGACTTTTCGACGGAATTCCAATTCCATCGAAGAATTTCGACGGAAAGGGAATTCCGTCGAAGATTTTTGAAAAAAATAAAAGAAAAAGAAATTAAATTTTGTGGAATTTTCGACGGAATTCAGATTCCGTCGAAGATTTTTGAAAAAAATTAAAAAAAAAAGAAATTAAATTTTGTGGACTTTTCGACGGAATTCCGATTCCGTCGAAGATTTTTGAAAAAAAAAATAAAAGAAAAAGAAATTAAATTTTTTGTCCCTCTCTTCTAATTTTTTTCACCATGGAAAACTCCCGCTTTTTCTAAGTTTTCCAAATCCCTTGTTTCCCAAATAGTTTCTTCTTGTCTCTTTCACTTTCCCCTTCATGGCACAGGAAACAATCTCCTCTAAGTTTGCTCCAGAGACTCCCTCATCAGTGGAACGAAATCTGCAGCTGCTACTGTCGTCCTCGTCTCACTCGAGGATGATTCAAAGGTTCGTGCTTTTTGTGTCTCTTATGGAATTCGATATTTGGGAAGGACCCAAATGGTAAAATGGAAGTAAATGTAGGTGGTTGTCAGGTATTGAGGAAATTAGGGTAACCTTTTTTTTTCTTGTTGTGGTGAATAGATTGAGGACGAGTTACAGCAAAGGGTGCACAAAAACACGCCATCAACTTGGTTCTCACTGCTGCAGACATAGCCGTTGATGGGTTCTGGTCCAGCAGGTGTGGGACTCACGGTTCCTCAATGGGTGCAAGCGTGAATGGGAAGAGGTACAGATTCGCATACTTCATCATTTCTTTTTAACCTTGTAGCTTCAGCGATAAGCTATTTTCTTGGAGATTTTGTTGAGATCCTGAATTAGGTTGGGAAATGATGTGTTATTGAATTTTAGGAGATTGCTTGGTTGGAGTGTAAATGGGATAATTATTGGGGAAGGATGATAAAGATGTATCTAGGCATATGCTTTGTCCAAGCTGTATATCGTTTAACATTCATGAGCTAATAATTTAAATGATGCGACCATCTATGTGAATGTTGAAACCACTTGAATGACTTAATTTTGTGGAATGTTTTCTAAGAGTTTTTTACTCCCTGTCATCTTTATAGTAATAGTTTGTGTTGCTATCATTTACCATGATTAAAAAATTGCATTTAAATTTAGAAGAACAACCTAGCTATTGATATGCATTGAGTTTGTCCGACCAATCAAGCACGCGTGTTCTTAGGTACCCACTACCCATTTGCCATAGCCGACTAAATCAGCAGAAAAAACAATGCCTAAATTGTCTTCCATATGTCCAGAACTCATTGGCTTTATTGCTCTCTTGAGTCTTACTTTTTAGAACCATAAGGGAACCTTGTATTTTATTCATGGTTTTTTTATACTTTTGAACGCTTTCTAGTATTGTATAACTGCCCCAACTCAGAAAATGGTTGCAGAAGCAATGGAGAAATCAAATGGGAACTTAGGCATGGTGGAATGCTTGTTAAAAAAAGGGAAAACAACCAAATTGCAGGGGAAAGAATGATCACAATTATAGTGTCAACCGTGTCACAGTTGCATGACATTTCTATTGAAGCCAGATCAACTTTTGGTAAGTCATCCTCATCCCTTTCTCATAATGACTCTGTAATTTTGGTTAGAAATTGAAAAAAAATCAACAATATTTTTTTTTTGTCTAATATGATATTAATGGTTATTTATAACCCAAAATTTTAATTTTCACATTATAGAGATAATCTAAAGTGGGTATTTGACAAGAGTTATGAACTAATCAAAAATTGCAGAGAGATGACAATGAATATCTACACGCGGTTGGGGTTAGAGACAAGACAAAGTTCTTGTGTTTGAGGATCCAGCTACGAAGGAGAAGAAGCTTCTTGGATTTAAAGGCCAATCCTTGTCTCACTATAAGTGTATTACTAATTAATCAAACACATTGTTAGTCATAAAGTCCACCAAAAGAAAGGTTAGAGAAAGTTTAATTTAATGATGGATTTAAAAAAAATTTGTCTAAGATTTGGAACTTAATTATGTACTTATCTATTGATTGAATCATTCGTTCAATTAAAACCGTGTAAGCTGATGCAATACCTAGTGCTGATGCTTAATGAACTTGTAGAGGTATTTGCAAAGATATGTGATACGATCTGGCCCAAGATCATATATGTATAGGAAGTATTAAAATAATGTGGGTCCAGCCTTTGCTGACTCAGCAATCAGTTTCAACAGAATGGCGTGGGAAGGGAGGTTGAGATGGTTAAATAGCGAGGAATGAGAAGAGTGAGGGTATCTGGAAATTAGTAGAACCTTGGGCCATTTTTGGGATTGGGAGAGAGTGGAACCTCTATATGTGTTCCACAACTATCTTTACCTTTTTGCTTTGTTATTTTCATTTTGGGATATGTAATTTGTTTTACGCTCAGCAAACTTTCTCTATTATAAGTCTCTGTCTGTAATGGGTACTGTGAAATACATGAATGAGGTATGTTTCAGATCTGGATTCTTGAATAATTAACTTTTAGCTTGTTAATTTGGTTGGTCCTTATCAATTGGTATTAGAGCTATCCGATCTGGGTAGCTTTGGACCACGCTGAAAGAAAGAAAAAAGAAAAAGATGAAAGAGCCATTTCAGAAAATGAGAATTCCTAAGTTTTCCGGTGAAGAAGAAGCCTGGGGATGGTCGATTCAGGCTGAACGGTATTTTAAGGCACGTGGAATTTCTGAAACTGAAAAGCCATGGGAAGCTAGGAAGGCGTTCACTGGTCAAGCTCGAATCTGGTATCAATTATGGTATAATCCAAAAGTTAGTTGGTGGACATTTTTAAAAGCTTTCTTCCAGGAATTTCAACCTGAGGTTTGCTTGGTGGATGATGAAGAATTCGAACAACAACAAAAATCTGTGCGGGAGGAGACTGTGATCATGGAAGAGGTAGACGAAGAGGGGGAGAAGAAAAACCCTGGTTGTAAATCTGCCCACAGAAGCAATATGCTTAGAGAAATACGATCACATGGACGCCGAGGATAAATCGCAGCAAAATCCTAAGGAAGAAGAGGAGAAGGCTGGTATTGATGGAAAAAAGATTGATGAGATGCAAGCTATGGAAGAAAGCAAAGGATCAGAGGCCGCGGGAAGAATTTTAATGCAAGGGACGAAGCACGCGATTGCAGAGCAGGAGTTAGAAACCCATAAAAATGGAATAGAGGATAAGAGATGAATGTGAAAAAGTTTTCGCTGCTAGATTTAGATTTGGGAGGAGGTGCATTGCGATCAGGTGTCGGAATAAGAATGACGGTTGGACATGAAGGTGAATTGCAACGATGGCCTGCAAAAAAGAAAGAGGAGAAAACTAGGTCAAATTTGGAGTTGGATCAACTACTAGATCCGGCCCAAATGGCAATGATAAGGTTTACAGACCAGCCCAATAATGATCATGAACCTATCTCTTTTTTATTAAAAGATTGGGCTTGTGAGCCCATCAATCATTTTGATTTAAGTGAGCCCACCGGGTTAATTTGGGATCTGTTGACACATTATTTCACCCAACCACACACCCTAATCATCTTGATTAGGGCTGAGGACTGCCCCCAAAAACAGAACGGAGCACAACGAAATGTCCAAGCCAGATGCTTTGTTGCTGCCATCTCCAATCAAACGCATAAATCAAGGTTTGGCTCGAAAGACAAGATTTCTGAATTAAATCAGAGATTGAGGAATGTGAAGACCTTGGTTGAGTCATGGAACAAGGAGAACGAAGAAAAGGTGTAAAAGTGGAAGGAAGAAAAGATTTCCAAGGCTGAAAAAGAGCAAACAGAATTGAGGGGATCCACTCGGTGGGAAGCTCAAGAGCAGTGGGATCCCGGTGGAAATTACCATTTTTTTTTGCATATGTGGGGTCCTACAATTCAAACAGTGGGATCCAGGAGAAGGGTTTTTATGGGCTGTACCTGTTGACGCAATAGGTTTTGTTGAGGCATATTGGAGAGGAGATGTCCTTAAGAAGGCGATTACAGTTCCAGACTTTCAATTGAAGAATTTTTTCTTCAGTTCATATGCCCCTGTTCAGGTAACATTTCAGACACATATACCTTTTGATATTAAAAAAGAGTTATGGTTAATTTTGAGAAAAAGCTTCCTAAGGAAAGTATCGATGTGACATTTCTCAGCCATGGGATAGATTATGATGGAATCTGTCATGCTGTAAAAAGATTATTTAGCTCTTATACTCTTCAACCACTCAATACTGATATAATTGGGCAGATTGTCAAAAATATTAACAATTCTCTTCAAGCTGACTATGTTTGCAATAGCGTAAGAAACAACTACGCAAGTATCGAAGACAACTGTACAAAGGTATTAATTGCTGCTAAGTTGTATGCTCAAACAAAATTCCTGGATGAAGGGGCTTCTAAACGTTGGGATCCAGGTGAAAATGAATATGTTGGTGAATGCTTACAATTCAAGCAATGGGATCCCGGAATAAAGTTCTCAAGGGCTGATCTGCACCTTGAGGACAAGGTGCTTAAAATGGGGGAGTATTGATACGATCTGCCCCAAGATCATATATGTATAGGAAGTATTAAAATAATGTGGGTCCAGCCTTTGCTGACTCAGCAATCAGTTTCAACAGAATGGCGTGGGAAGGGAGGTTGAGATGGTTAAATAGCAAGGAATGAGAAGAGTGAGGGTATCTGGAAATTAGTAGAACCTTGGGCCCTTTTTGGGATTGGGAGAGAGTGGAACCTCTCATATGTGTTCCACAACTATCTTTACCTTTTTGCTTTGTTATTTTCATTTTGGGATCTGTAATTTCTTTTACGCTCAGCAAACTTTCTCTATTATAAGTCTCTGTCTGTAATGGATACTATGAAATACATGAATGAGGTATGTTTCAGATCTGGATTCTTGAATAATTAACTTTTAGCTTGTTAATTTGGTTGGTCCTTATCAATATGCTATATTAGCTGGATATGAGTCTAGTTGACTTAATGCTGATAATTGTAAAGCTATGCTCTTTTAGCTGGTGAAGTTAAATATTATGAATTCATATATAAAATTGTGTAAGGATGAAATTTTTTTGTTTTTTAGGCAGAGTTTTGGATGTACTTTATCCTAATCTAATATTATTACCTTCTCTTGTTTTTGTGTTGGTTATAAAGACAAAAGGATGGATTAAACCCTGATCGACGAGACTAAAGAGATAAAGTTATATGGACTTTTGGGTTTGTCTTTGACAAGGGAGAGGTAGGAATATTATATTATTATAATTAGTTCTCTTATTGACATATACTGCATATATCAATTCGAGATATGTCTCTTTATCAAATTATTTTACATGGATTTTATGAGATATGTCTCTTATTGAAATATACTGCATATACCAAGAAATCCCTCCCCTATTATTTTATTTATTGACTCAAATATGTGACATTAATATTAATGAACAAGTTATATGTTAGTGAACAAGCTATATATATAAAAGTTACGAGTTATATATATATATATATATATATATATATATATATATATGTTATATAACTTACGTAAATTTAATATATTTTTATCATATAAATATATATATTATGAATTATTGTTGGTTTCTTTTCCTTCTTTTTTTTCCCTCCCTATTTTTTTATGTTCATTTTTGGTTGTATTTAAGTGCATGTTAGGGAATATCAGGGTGCTTACAAGTTAGTTTTGGGTTTCTAGTTGTTGGTGCTGTTTCTTTGCTAATTGCTTGTAAAAGGCTTTGAAGGGGAGTTATTGTTATTACTAAAGATGTTCTTTCATCTCTTTCTCTCTCTATTTTAATGTTAAAAGATAAAAGGTTTCTTAGTATTCTGGGGCTAATCAACTTTAGTATATTATATGCTCAAGCAATACTTGCAACACTAAGATTATATATTATGTTAGATTTGCTTACAGTCTTCTGAATGACAATTCATCCTTCTTTTGGTGTTATTTATATGTTATTAAATTTCTGTATATTTAGTTTTTGCACTTGAGTTTTTTATAACCTATTATATAGGCCATCTAGGTCAATAATATATAATGCTCGTGTACAGTACTGTTGACTGAGTGGATGAAGAGTTGTGCTTTTCCAATTATTTGTGTTTTAAATATTTTACATGCCTATAGGTACATTTACATTGCAAGAGGAAAATGTTGCACAACAAAAGAAGAGAGCTCCACAGCAAGAGAAAAGGGTTGAGCAACAGGATAGTCTCATGGTTATGATGTAGAGGCAAATAGAAAAACTAGAGAAGCTTATTCGAAGGCTTCCTAAGGCATTATTAGATGTTGAGGATGACGACGAGACTCAGTCCCCCGTTTGAGGATCTAGGTGATAACCATGATTATGCAGGTCACTCACCAGCATGACTTTTGTATCTTGTTTGGATGTATATGACATGGACTATTGTACATAGACTGTTTTCATTACTTTATAACAGAGACTTTTGTACACATAATTATATAAAGATCATATGATTTTGATATGTTTTTTACTTACATTAAAGTTGATTTAACAGGTGCAAAACATAAATTGATATTAATTTTGTATAGCGAAATTAAAAAAAAAATTGACAGAAAGGCAATTTCGTTGAAAATTGAGCCAATAGTTTTTTTATGGAATTTCATTCATTTTTGTCAAAAATGATTACAAATTTTTTCGACGGAATTTGTTTTCTGTCAAAAACTAATACAAGATTTTTCGACGGAATTTCATTCATTTTCCGTCGAAAAATTTCGACGGAATTTGTTTTCCGTCGAAAATTAATACAAGATTTTTCGACGGAATTTGTTTTCCGTCGAAAATTTTTACAAGATTTTTTGACGGAATTTCATTCATTTTCCGTCGAAAAATTTCGACGGAATTTGTTTTCCGTAAAAAATTATTACAAGATTTTTCGACGGAATTTCATTCATTTTCCGTCAAAAAATTTCGACGGAATTTGTTTTCCGTCAAAGAATTCCGACAAAATTTTTCTACGGAATTTCATTTATTTTCCATCGAAAAAATTGTTAGCAAAGAAGAGATATTCGACGGCTTCATTTCCGTCGAAAATGAAATTTTCGACGGAATTTTAACCATTTTCGACGGAAAAATTCCATCGAAAATAATGCATTTTTTAGTAGTGTATAACTATGTATTATTTGTAGATAAGATTATATATAGTTATAATATTAGCGTTGTTTTTTTTTTATCTCTTCTCCGTCACTTTTCAAAACCTATATGCTGATGCGGAGAGAGAAAAAAATAACTTTAATATTATAATTATGTATTACCGATTGTACATAGTTATAATATTAAAGTTATTTTTTTTTCCTCAGTTACTTCTCAGAACCGGTATGCTGACGTGTAGAGAGAAAAAATAAACTTTAATAATATAACTATATATTACCGGGAGTACATAATTATAAAGAATAGTTATAGATAATCTTATCTAAATTGACCGTAGAATTTTTTTATTTTTTTTATATTGAAAACATATAAGTGCAATTTCCCCGTAGGCAAAATTCGATAAATAGGTTGAGCAACATCGTAACCCACTTCACTGCTAAGCCCAAGTGGATGGGAAAGCAAAGCCCGAGTTTTCAGTGTATCTACTGTACAAAATTGGACTTAAAGGTTGAACAATTACTCATCTCCAGTCATATTAAGATTTAAAACCACCGCAAGATTAACCTACAACACGGGTTACTATGGAGACGAAAGAAATTGAATTGCAGCTTTCAAATTTGAGATGTGTGGTTAGCTCTTTAACGAATTGAATTGTCTTCTAGAATATACAAAAGAAAAAATATTTAATGCCTTGCTGTGGCACGTACCTATAATGGGTTTATCATCTATCATTTAACATGACCATAAAAAATTTCCTACACACATAATATTTTGTGGGGCCTACAGCAAAAAAAAAAAACTCCGGCACGCAAAACAAATCTCTATAACATAACACAATCACTTTTCCTACAACATAACTCTTATAAAACCCATAAACGAAAGAAAAAAATAATTTCGGATCACAAGCCATATATGTAATCCGAGAGAGGATATTCTCACTGCCAAATTTTTTCACTACTAACTTATTATCTATCTAATCACCATTGGATCAAAGAGAGAGAAAACTAAAAAAAATTTGAAAAAAGAGAAGATGTTAATCCAATGATGATTAGATAGGTAGTAAGTTGGCACTAGAAAAGTTTGGTAGTGAGAATATCCCTCCTCTATGTAACCCAAGTTATAAAACATGAGATGTTTTATAAAAAGGGGTAGGATATTCTTACTACCCATTTTTTCTACTACCATTCCACTACCACTCTAATCACCATTGGATTAGAGGAAAAGTTGATTGAAGAGAGAGAAAAAAAACTTTTGAATCCAATAATGATTAAAGTGGTAGTAGAAAAATTAGGTAGTAGGAATATCCTACCCTTTATAAAAATACAAATAGTCATAGTGTTATTGGAAAAATATAATATAGAAAATATTAATTAGTCTTCACTTGATTGTTTAACTTTTTGGTTTGAATTGATTCTTTATATAAAATTATAAATTCCTTAGCATATGTAATACAGCATTGGGTGAAAAAGCCTTCACCAACAGAGTCAACAAAACAAAATAGTTAGTTCAAATGATGTTGCTAGTTTTTTTAATTATGAATCATTCATAAGCCATTACAAATATTATACTAGTATTTATTGAAAAAAAAAATTGCAAGATGTAGCTAAAGTAACTTGAGTCGGCCCAACTTATTTTGGGTCGGGTTAGAATTGAAATTGATTAAAAATGGTTTCCTCGTTTTTGTTGTGGCTGTAAATAGAAAAAGTTACAGCAAATCTATTGGGTGTGCATGACAATCTTCTTGGCATCAATTTTTTTTTTTTAATTTCTACTCCCGGGAATATAAATGGATAGAAAACTCGTTTGGTAAAATCGGTTTATTTTTTGATCCCGGGATGAACCGGTTTAATTTTTAGGCTAGAGAACGGAAAAAATAATCAAGAAATTTCTGCTTTATTTTCCCGGGCATAAAATTAGAAACACTTATCTCACTCAATTACTCTCCACCACTACCACCACCACCGCTGCCACTACCATCCTGACATGATCACCGCCACCATCATCGTACCACCACCGCCACCATATCTCTCACCATCATTATCACTACAACCATCACCATCACCACCACCGTCACCAACAACCACCACCACCACCATCATCATCGTAGCTACTGCCATCACCACCACCACCACTACTACCGCCATCGCCGCCGCCGCCACCATTTCATCACTATCACCATCGTCGCAATCACTGCCACCATCACCACCATGCCACCACTACTACCGCCATCGTCGTCGCCGCCACCATTACCACCACCGTCGCCGCCATGTCATCACCATCATCATCGTCCCAGCCATTACTGTCATCACCACCATTGTCGCATCCACTGTTCTTACCACCATCACCACTACCACCGTCGTCGCCGCCGCCACCACTACCATTATAATGCCACGACCACCGCCACCACTACACCACCATGTCATCATCATTACCATTGTTGCAACCACTGTCGTCACCACCACCACCATTGCCGCCGCTGCTATGCCATCATTACCACCACTGCCGCTGTCACCACTACCATTATCACGCCATTGTCACCGCCACCACCACTACACCGTCACCACCATGTCATCAACATCACCACCACCATGTCACCATTATCACCACCATCGCTGCGGCCACTGCTGTTATCACCACCACCTCTACATCACCGCTGCTGCCACCACCACCACCAGCACTGTCACCACCATTATCACCACCATCACCATCGTCGCAACCACTACCGTCACCACCACCATGCCACCATTACCACCTCTGCCGCAATGTCATCACCACCACCAACACCATTGCCACCACTATTGCCACCGCCGCACCACCATGTCATCACCTTCACCACCACCACCACACCATATGAAAAGGAAAGTGATGATTCAAATATTATTTTATGCTTAATAGGAATGATTTTTTATTATATTATTTGTTGTGTTATCAAACGGAATTCTCATTCTCGGATAAAAATAAAACATGTTATTAAACACGTTTTTTTCTCAGAAACTGTTCCAAGGCATAGAAATATAAAATAATTGTTTATTTTCAGAAAAAAATATCGGAGAACAGAATGGTTGTCATGTACACCCTAATATTAAGATACCCTAATACTAAGATACAGAGCCATATCCTGGAATAAAAAAAATTCAGATACGAAAATAAATGTTGTTTCAAATTTTCTGATAAAAAAGCCATTAAAAATTGGTTAGTGCTAGGCAAACGTTGTCCGGACTGTTACTTTTGTGATTGAAATCGAGCCACCTTTCAACTCCCTTGGCCTAGCTCCACAAATAGAATTGCCTTTCTTCACTTGAAGAATTTAAGACATTAGACTTTGAAGTTAGTACAAATCTTTTTTTCTTCTTTTTATTAGATATTTATCAGTTGCATCTTTTATATTGATGATAAAAAGGTGCTAATGACAAAAAAAATTCAAGTAATGCATTTTGGAGCATATCTTCTCGTAAAAGAAATCTACAATTATGTCTACTCGAGGTGTCTCAGTTGTTACTTGTTAGAGTTGAGACATATAATTAGAACGTGTGAATTCAAACTCTGCAATGTATCTTGCATGTACTTACAATTCTGTCCTATTTACCATCCCTTTCTCCCTTCGCACGAGGCTCTCTATGGAGTTTTTTAGCACCCAAGGTAGTGATGACTGATGGGTTATTCCTTGAATTCAATTTACTAAAAAGTTTAGGTCTAACATTGTTTTTAGATGCAGTCTTGATATATATATAGGGACATGATATTCTTACACCAGTATAAGATTTAGAAGTCTTACATTCAATTTTGAGCCTTGATTCACTTATATTCATGGCTCACATTACTAAAAAATTAGAGCCCTTAGATATAAGTGGGTTCAATGGTAAAGATTAAAAGTGTAACTTACACTGGTGTAAAATGATCCTGACCCATATATATATATATGGGGCAGGATATTCTTACACCGGTGTAAGAGTTAGAAGTCTTACACTCAATCTTGACCATTGATCCACTTGTATCCAATGACTCACATTTCCAAAAGATTTGAGCCATTAGATATAAATGGGATCAATGGACAGGATTGAGAGTGTAACTTACACTGGTGTAAAATGATCCTAACCCTATATATATATATATATATATATATATATGGGATACTTTTTCTGCAGCAGCCGTAGATAGTGTTATCTACAGCTGACACAGAAAAGTGGGCCCCACAACTTTAAAAAAAAAAAAAAAAGAGGATCTGCTTCCATATCCTAGGATCACTTCCGGATCCTGACTTTACAGCAGCTGCAGAAATCATTTTGTCATATATATATATATATACATATAGATATATGTATATGTATATATATATATATACATATATATATATATACATATATATATATATATATGTATGTATATGTATATATGTATATATCTATATATATATGTATATATGTATACATATAAATATCTATACATATAAATATACATATATAAATATATATGTAGATATATACATATAAATATACATATATATATACATTTATATGTATATATGTATATATATATATATACATATATATATATATATATATATATATATATATATAGGGAAATATTACTCTCCTTTTACATAAGATATAATCTCTCATTTTGATTTCTGTACCCCACCTTTTTCTTTCTTCCTTTTTTCTTATAATGATGGGACCCACCTATTTTCTCTCTACAACATAAGATATCTATCTTATGTTAAATGAGACTAATAAAACCTATATAGGGATCTATTAATCTCATGTTGCATGAGATAATTATCTCATACAACATAAATAAGATAGTGAGGTCCATTACTTTTTTTTAAAAAAAAAAAAAGTGGATTCTACATATATATATATATATATATATATATATATATATATTCACAGAACTATTAACCTAAAGTGTGGTCTATTGTTGAACGCTCCACATCTCAGTCTACACAGTTGGGGTAAACCCAACTTGAACAAGACCTGGCACTAGGCCCAAACTGGATACAAGGAGACTAGCCCATTTAAAGGATTTTGTGACTAAGCCAGTAGAGGATTTCCCATTACCTCGTTGAGCAAATTGATACCATTAACGTAAACAAGAACTATCAATAAAATAAAATAAAAATCGAGGTTTCATTATTCGTTCTTTAACAACACTGAAATTTTTAGCTGAATTAACACCAGCTCATAACCTACACTATTTATTTGTTAACAGAATTGCACTTATTTTAGACATTGGAAACACGTGGTGTTCAACGATGTCTTGCAAATTTAGATGAAAAGATAATTGGACATATTTCAGGTGATTAGGGAAAGTAGATAATGAAAATACCACATATTTAAGTTGTGGTAATAATTATCGTTTTAGATGTATGATTTAAAGATTACAATGAAATGCATTAATATAGTTTATTTGAATTTTTTTTTAAACCTAACTTTTTTTTTTGGAGATACAACCTAACTTCTAAATCTATTCATAAATAAGTAAACTTGAGTTTAATAGTTAAATATATTTATAATATGGAAGGTTTGAACTCGTAAAAAAACACTACTGGGATAACTTGACTTTTATAAATTGAGGATCACTCTGCATTAAAGGGGGAAAAAATGTAAAGTTATAACTAATGATTATAAACATAATAGAGAGAATTTTAACAATTTTATAATTTACTATATAAATAAATGAACTTATCATGATTTTAAATGTTAATTTTTCATTAATAGTATGATTTCGCATTTTCTCTCTCAAATTGAATGTATATTCTCAGCTTTGAGAGTAGCCAAATTTGCATTGAGAATATAATCTAAGTAGCCAAAAAAAAAATGTGATTAATCTATTTAGATATTGTAAAAACAGCTAAATAGGGATCCAAACAACTTATGTAGTTTTTTTTTATATACATTTGTAGTGTTTTTTGTAAGCTAGATTCGTAGATAGTTTGTGTATGATTAAAGCCTATAAGAGAGTACAAATGGTGGTAGCTCAGTTGGCACATGGGAGCTAAGCAGGTGGGGTGAGAGCATGTGTTCGAATCTCCCAAATACTACCTTTGGGAGAGGTTTAAAACCTTAATCCTGAACCCGCTTCGAATCAGATTATTTCCGAAACAATGGACTGATTGAAATATTTTTTTTAAAAAAAAAACCTACAAGAGAGTTCTATATATTTCAAACTAAAAGGAAGTCTGTTTAAGGTTACAAAAAAATCCAATAAATTAATTACTTTCGGTATGAGTTACTTTTTGAATAATTTATTCATAACGAGTCTGTCTGAAGTATATTAACTTATATAAAGTCAAGTATGATGCCAATAATCAATTTTTAATATGTAAGCTTAGTCCTTGACAAGTCGAGCCAAAAGCTCTTAAAAGATCCTAGTTCATTTATGACCCGTAGTAATTAATTATTGATATCTAATCCAAATCTTTTTCACTAACATTACAATTAATGATAAATGAATCTTTGCAAATTATTATTTTACATGAACTTATGACGTAAACATTTTATTCCTATAAAATTTAAAAACTTATGAAAATTCGTATAAATTGTTTTCCTATAACTTGCTATATAAAGAGAATATTCATTCGTCTCCGAATAAGTGCCATGAGGATACCGAGGCAACAAAATGAGGTGTATAAAACTAAAAGTAGGTGCAAAGAGTTTACTATTAGATAAAAGTAAAGATGTATAAAAGTAAGTGCAAAGAGTTTACTATTAGATAAAAGTAAAGACTACACATTGACAGGGTGGAATTGAAGGAATATTTTGGATGAACACTTGGTAGGTCAATACTCCACGTGGGTAAGGAGGGACCAAAAGTAGCATGAAAAGAAGAGAGAAGTGAAAAAAGAATAGGGCACAAGATCCAAGAAAGAATGGTGCCGTACCTAAGTGACGCCATTCTATTCTTTATAGTGTAAGATTTTTGTGCCCATTTGGCAGTTCCTTCTTTAATATACTATCGCATATATCTCCAGTGTCATCACTCACTCAACACTATTAAACTGCATGCCATAACAATTTTACTTCACTTCCACCACTGCTCCTCCTCCCTCCTTGTTCTTCTTCACTGATCAATAACCCTTACACTTCAAGTCTATAACCGCCCCAAACCCAATACAGATACTGCTCCTATTCTTTAACCTTACCCTTTCTCACTGACACGCATTACACAATTTTAGAACGTTTCGCTATCAACCGTTGAAATATCAAATCAGTGTAGAATTGAATGACAGTGCCTGCCAGCCTAACTCATCTCTCTCTTCTTTATGACCCCATCAGTGTGTGTGTGTCAATTTAACCGCTGCTTACTTTTTATGGAGGTGGATAATTCAATTTTCCCACATGCTGTTGTTGTACCTTGAATCTTCGTTTTAGCTGCGGATTACCATTTTTAAATCACATTTCGCAATTTTAGAAATTGTACTTGACTTTACTGTTCATTATCTCCATCGATATTTCTTATTATGGGTGTGAGTTGCACCACATGTATGTTTTTTATCTCTTAGGTTTTATATTGAAGGGTGTGTTTCGATCATAATGTTAACCCATATGGCATTGTCTCCCGTGTCTTTATATATATAGGATCCTATGAAGCCACTGCTTTTTTCATAAATAATATCACTATCTCAGTCTCGCTCTATGCTGTACCAATGTTATGCCCACATATACGTGACTCTCACCCAATTATTATATCAACTAGCAAGAAAAATGAATATAATGGTAAAGAACCAATTCAACCCAGACGCTTATGCTATTGGGTGAAGTTACGTTAATGATTTTATATATCTCAACACGTCCCCTCACACGAGAGCCCAATGGGCTTGAAGTTGGACAATGCACAGCTGATACTATTACACGAGAGCCCGATGGGCTTGAAGTTAGACAATGCACAACTGATACCATGTAAAGAACCAATTCAACCCAAAAGCTTAAGTTATTGGGTGAAGTTATATTAATGATTTTATATATCTAAACACGTCCCTCTGAGCTTGAAGTTTGAAGGGTGGACAATGCACAGCTGATATCATGCACAACTTAAGCTATTAGGTGAAGTTATATTAATTATTTTATATATCTCACAATAATTAACGGGAATGACCTTTAAAAAGGAAATCACGATCAGTACTAATTTTTGGATGTGAACATCGGTTTGGTTTTACCTACATTGTACCTATAAGGTTGCAAATTGTGCTGTTAATTATTGGTTAACACGGACTATAGAGGAGGAGGGGGATGACCAATAAGAGGTGTTGAGTTTGTGTGGATATGCAACACTATTCTATCTGTGAATTATATTTTGTATCATCAACTTGTCGTGACGTGGGTCATATGCAAAAGAATATCCGGGGACCCCTACTTGATAATTAGTAGATATAACTATCTTGCATTAATTTGAGTTTGATTTCTTGTTTTCTTGTCTTACCTATTCCTAGTTAGTGACAATGGTTTCGCAATTGAAAAATCTATATGATGGGGAATTGTGTTCTGAAAGACACGCACGGTAAAAAAATAAAAAATAAAAATGCCACTCAGCCCGATGTTTATGTCATTATATGTTCCACTGTAACTTCAACGTGCTTGATTTACATTGCCTTGTAATAAAATACGAGTTGAATATTTTTCCTTTCTTTTTTTGGGAGGAGAAACCCTATATGTATATATGTTACTACTTACTAGGGGTAAAAAAGGGAACTACTATAAACGTCCTTTGAAATTGGAAAATCTTCCAAAATCAGGATCCTCTACTGGCGATGGATATCTGATATTTCAACAGAATCATACCCTCTGATTCGAAATGCAATGATTATAGCACAACGGAAAAGCAGCAGTAGCTGAGCAAAATTGCTTGTTGTAAAAGTATCGAGTGGTCTCTCGATCCCTCTCTCCCCAAACCCACACACCACATCATGAAATCCACATGCTGCAGGGAATCTCAATCCTCACACGGTCACACCATGTGCTGCACTAACTCAGGGCCTTAATATGCCTCCTAGCTAGTACGACGTGACAAACACGTTCCTCCCGCGCTACATGGCAAAACAATTAAAAATTTGCAAAAAAACCAAAATGACGGCAAAATATAAGGTTACTAGCATCTCTACGTCCCAATTTGGCTATGCTGGAGCAGGACCACAGATATATACCACTCTTCTCCTTTTAACCCTTTCCTCTAATCTTGATCACCCCCCATTCCTAGCTCGTCTTCCGTTTTATTGCATCTTTGCAATAAATTATATGTGGTGATTAAACAAAAGAACTGAACTTATGAATAATTAATGAGTGTGGATTTGAATGAAAATACAACTATTCCAGAATTTGAGTTGTGATAAAGACCAAGTACTTTCCGCTGTATGAATTTGTTTAAATATTAATTAAGAAGCGAGAAAGAAGTATATGTCGAAATAACAATAACAACATTCTAAATTTAACTCGGGTTACCAATTTTGTTGTACTTGTGTGAAAGTGGAGTGGATTTGGTTCCAAGATTGGAAGACTCTTCTCACATGGGGGGAAAATAAGATCAGCTATCCCACCCTCTCAAACACGTGCCCGTAACTTACACGGCATGGTGCGTGTCGTCCTTGCCCCTCTCCCCCCTAACAATTAAACAAAACCATCTCCTCCCCCTCTTCCTACTATAGCTACTACCCAGCTCCTTCACTTCTCCATTTTCACTACATGCTGGTTAATCTTCTTCCTTGTGTTCTTTTGTTTCTTTCTTTTTTTAATGTATATATGTTAAATTTCAAAAAGGAAAAAAGAAAATAAAAGAAAAAGAAGATACAATCATACAGTCTCGGACTTAGCTGTATCTATTTAGCAGCAGAGTTAAAACAAACTAAGAAACGGACAAGGTTTTTAGGGAGCTTAGAGAGAAAAGAACTCAGTGCTATAACATTATTATGGAACCGTTTGCTCGATCTTCACCAAGGGAATTTACAGAAACTCTCCACAAGCTAGCTTTAAGCTTCTTCTCCGCATGACACGGACAAAAGAACAAACGGAGCTGAATTCTTCTTCACCATTACGACACCGAAATATAAAATCTGTACACCAAATAAAATAGTCCTTTCTGGCTTTAAAGATAAGACTGAAATCAAATACCTAAACTAAACGTAAGATTATTGTCAGCAAAGTAGCATGTTCAAATCGATCATTGTCTTCTTTCTTCGGTTGCGCGACAAGAAGAACAAGAGCCAAAGCTGGACACATACGTCTATGGCTTCAGCTGAATCCACTCGTAGCGTCCTTCCAAGGGCACGTCCTTCACAATATCATAATTATACCTGCAAAAGAATTTTTAAAGGAATGATGGTTCAATTTTATATACTAATTATGATGTGAAAATTAAAAAATAAAAATAAAAAATAAAAATAAGAGAAAGAAGAATTCCTTGTTGATTTAACTTACTTGTCTTGAAACTGTTTCTGAATGTCTTTCTCGGCGGTGGCAAAGAATTCTTCGAGCTCCAACTCCGTTGGCATGTTTTGCGCCGTTGATAAAGGATGGTGATAATTGGTTTCCATTGACTCCAGCTCTTGTAAATTTTCTGGAAGCTCGCTCGAATGGCTCATCTCTCTCCTGTGCGAGACCAACAATGGTGAACAAAATATTATGGTTCAGAATTATAGGATATACACGTGTGTGTATATATATATATATATATACACACAGAGAAAGAGAAGAGGTTTTGAACGGAAGATATTATGACTGTTGAGGTACCAATTTGTTACATACTTTTTTTATTTTTATTTTTTTATAACAAATTACATACTTTTTCAAACTCAAAAAGATTTGAATTATTTAAAACTTTGAAAAGAGATTACAATGAACTAGCTTGAAGCAGTTTCAAATTTAGAAACCTTTCAAATTCTTCACCGCAGTTGCACGTTGAAGTTTCAACTTGAGCGCTCTCCACCTGAAAAGAAACGTTGGATGCGGTGCATTAAATTTGGAGAGAAAAAAAAAATTGAATGAGTGAAAGAGTAGGACAAGTAATTAAAGAAGCAATAAAACTCTAGTTCAACAAAATCTATAACGGCATTTAATTGTTCAGTTCAGAGAATTTAGAAAACGAAGCAACTCTTTAATTTTTTTTCTTACCTCCAGATCTATCAATTTGATCCTCTCCTCATCGAGCCCAATGGATCCGTTGCTAGAACAACAAGAAGCCGGGAATTCAACGGAGGAAGGACTGGAGCAGCTTTGTTCAGTCTCAGGTTCCGGCAGAACTGTCGCCGTCTCCGGTTTGACGACGGCAGCACTCCTGCTCCGACTCTTTAGCTGAACGAAAGCTGACGATGCTGTTGAGAATTTTTGCTCTTCGTTGCTGTTGCTGTTGTTGATCTTCCTTCTCTTCGGTGTTCGTGCAGCTGAACTGGTAGCTCCCATGGCTAATGCTGCTCGAGCTCGTGTCTTGACACCGACCTCAGCGATCTCCATTGATATGAATCTCTCAGCAAGTACGTGCTCCTTCGATTCTTCACCTCACCCTCCCTTGTCAGGTCTTCATGCTCGCTGCTGTGCGTTTTTCTGATTTTGTTAATGTAAGAGAGAGAGAGAGAGAGAGAAGAAAGAAGGGGCAAGTGTGGTGTGTGCGTAATTTGGCTCGCGCGCGCGTGGAGTACGGAGACGACGAAATATGTGATAATGACGAAAGGGTTCAACGGTTGGGATTGGGTAATTGCTTTTTATTAGTGGTGCTGGTGATGGTTGTGTGTGTGTGTGTGTGTGTTGTGCGTCGTGGTGGTGGTCCAGTCTCCGTTAATAGTGACGGGGGAATCTGGAAACGGGGAATTTGACGGCGCCGTTATGTGGATCGAGAGTGGGGTTGAAACTTGCGCCGAAGCAAGGTCAAATGGAGGAGTGACACGTCATAGAAACTGACGGTGCAAGGAGCCGAAACGGAAGATGGAGTTGTTGGACTTGGAAGAGGATTAAGGTTGTGACAGAGGAAGGGGTGACCGTGCAGACTGCGGTGGGATTACACCGCAAGTAACGCAGATTTTGCGCTGGAAACTAGAATCATGCGGTTACGATGAGAAATCATCATACATTTGCGTTGCGTTGGAGAATTCCGTTTGGTGGAGAACCGGTCTTAAGCAAAATAATTGTGTTCAAAACCGAATTACGGATATATCCCTCCTCTGAATAGTGAAACGCAAAAATGCCATTTCTCCTGTTTCTATGTCGTCACCACACCAAGCAAGCACACGAGCACTTGGCGCTTATCGTCCTTACATTTTTAATGCACGATTCATTTTTATCCTTTACCTCCTTCCCTTAATAATTAGTGTGAGTGAAGATATAAATAATCTTTTTTTTTTGGTAAAATAAATAATCTTTTTTTAAACATGATTAGTTTATCTCTGACATTAAATTTACAACTTTCCTAATACATGATTTATTGAAACACTTAATTATTCAGCATGGTTCCAATCCTAATTTAACCTAATTAGGATATCAACTTAATTTTAATCATGTTCTGGAGGGCCCATAAATCCTAATTCAGACGTAAATTTGACTTTAATCACACTGTCTCAAGTAATGTAGTTTCACATGAAAGTTAATTTGAGAAGTAAACCACATTTACTCCAACTAAAGAGTTGTGAATGCACCGCATCCTGGATTCCTGGTAATTCTTTTAATTTTCTCATTCAAATTAGTTTATCTCTTACATTAAATTTACAATTTTCCTAAAACATGATTTATAGAAACACTTAATTATTATTCAGCACGGTTCCAATCCTAATTCAGCCTCATTAGGATATCAACTTGACTTTAATCACACTGTCTCAAGTAATGTAATTTGACATGAAAGTTAATTTGAGAAGTAAACCACATTTACTCCAACTAAGAGTTATGAATGCACCGCATCCTGGATTCCTGGTAATTCTTTTAATTCTCTCATTCAAATTAGTTTATCTCTTACATTAAATTTACAATTTTCCTAAAACATGATTTATAGAAACACTTAATTATTCAGCACGGTTCCAATCCTAATTCAGCCTAATTAGGATATCAACTTAATTTTAATCACAATATATTCCGAATTATTCTAATCCTAATTCAGACGTAAACTTGACTTTAATCACACTGTCTCAAGTAATTTAATTTCACACGAAAGTTAATTTGAGAAGTAAACCACATTTACTCCAAGTAAGAGTTGTGAATGCACCGCATCCTGGATTCCTGGTAATTCTTTTAATTCTCTCATTCAACACATCATATATTTGTCCATTTCCTTGATAGTGCTCCACTTTTTTTATTTTATTTTATTTTATTTTTTTGAACAGGAAGGGCTATAGCCCAAACAAACAGAAAAATTAAGAAATAAAAAATTAAGAACCTCTAAAGGGGTGTCTATAGCCCAAAAAATTCGTATTCGGGTTGAACAGAAAAATTACAGAACCTCTTTATTTTTTTTATTATTTTATTTTTAATTTTTTATTATTATTTTTTAAATTTTTTTTAATTTCAATTGATTTTTTTTTAATAAAAAATTACCGTTTTGAGAACCTCTAACATTCGTGTCGTGTCGTGCAAAGAGCGTCGTGTCAGTGTTGAGGTTTTGACATATATATTTGTGTCATGTTCGTGTTGATGTATTCGTGTCGTGTTAAATTCGTGATGTCGTGTCAATGACACCCCTAAACACGATGCAAAGAGGGCTATAGTGCTCCACACTTAATTGAATATAAGATATTTTAAAATGACAAAATAGGTTGGAGGTGTAGAAGAGTGAAGGAGGGACATGGTACACTACAGTCATTTAATTTAGGGCCATAACGGCTATATATTTGACGAAACTGGTAAGTGTAAATGTAAAATAAATGTAGAATAAGGTCAAATACGTTTGAGCTACGCATGTCGCACATGTGCATTCACGTACACGTGGGTCACATAGATCAATTGCCAGGACTTGTCTAGTGTCTACCTACGTACATCATCCATTCCATCCTCCGTGCAATTTTTTTTTTTTTTTCACAAAAAAAGATAGATCAAAAGAAATAGCAGTTTAAAATATAAATAAAATAACTTGAGAAATTTTTAATATGATCCAACGGTTCTCAAAAGAATTTAATCTAGCTTTAGTCACAATTCATTTTTTCTTTCGAGTTTTTATTTTTATTTTTTTTTGGTATACGATTAATATTCATTTGGGGAAACAAGACTCTTCTTCTTCCCTTTCATAAATACTTTTTTACAAGTTCGAGCCCTTGATGTTGTAAAAACACTTCAATCACTAAAAGATTTTTTTATTTTATTTGAGCCACTTTTTATAAGTTAATTAAATTACAACTCTTTAATTTTCACTTTTGTCCCCCCCCCCCCCCCCTCTTCATAGGGACCTTTAATTAGTCTCTTTTACTCACACACATATAAATATACTTTAGATACTACCAAATTTTGCATATGAAATAAATAAATTACTAGACTATTTCAAATATCTTTGAAAATTCGTGGGCAAATGGGGAGAGGGGTTAAAGTTTGTTGGGTCCGTGACTTATGATGGACTCCTGACTCAATTAATAGGTGTTCTAATCTCTTGTTTATAATAAGATATGCTTAGATATTGAGTTCTGAGAGCCAAGCGAGTAAAAGTAGACGCGAAAAAGAGAAACGTGCCAGCCAGAGACGAAGATCCTAAGGAAGAAAACCAGCGTCATTGCTGAAGAAAAAGAATACTATGTAGAGTAAGATTATCTACCCCCTTCACAGATAAAAACACCTATTTGAGACACTTGTTTAACTTGTCCTTCTAAAGGGTGAAGTCCTTTGATTATTGAGTCAGAGTTAATCTTTTGTGTAATCCATTTTTCATAGTGGAAGTTTTTTGGACTTGGTTATATGATTTTTACATTTTACATCGAAGATAATTTCCATATTAAAAGTTTTGGTGTTCTCTTATTTCCTTATCTGGTATATATTTTATTTTTGTTATATATATATATATATATATATATATATATATATATATATATATATATATATATATAGTTAGACATAGAGAAGACGAGGCTATTTGACATAGAGATCGCTCTGATACACAACAAAGTTAAACCAACCCCTCAAATCCAAAGGGAGGAAAAGGAACATATCATTTGTCATCAGCTCAGCACATTCCACAAAGACCAAAGCGAGCTTTTTGTGCCCCTTTCCTTTATTTTCTTGAAAACTTTCCAATTGATTTATTTTTTTCTTGTAATTTCTTTGTCCCTTTAATTTGGCTTGAACCTTGTTGTGTGATATATGTTTTGGATGACTTCAGTTTCCAGGGGCCCATTCCATGCATTCTCTCATGTGTGGACAGACACAAAGTACCATGATTTGCATGCAGGATCCGTTACAAAGTATTAGGCGACAATTTACGATAAATAAATAAGTTGTAACAAATTGTCAAAAAGAGAGACTAGAAGTCCATCCGTAGCTAGTTACTCCTCTGGCTATAGGTAATATGAGCAAAAATAACTACATGGGTAAACAGTCTAAGAAAAGCCCGAGTGCTTAATTATATGGGTTTTATTAATCTTATGTTAAAGGAGATAAATTATCTCATGTCGTAGAGATAAATTTGTGGGTTCCACCACTTGGAAAAATAAAATAAAAAATAAAATAAAAAAATAAGGTGGCACAGTTATCGAAGAGTGTGTAGGAGAGAAAATTACCACATGTAACATAAAAGTAGTTTTTCCCTAATTATATAGTTAAGAAAATAAAAACTAACCGCAAGTACTAGTTGACAATTGAGCTCCTGAGTATTTTTTGGGTTAGAAGTTCAAATCTTATTGTAGCTCAGTTGAAAACTTAATGTGCCTCTATCCTCAAATGAGGAATTAGTCTCATCCTTTATCCGGTGGCAAGCTCAATGCACTTTGCTGTTCTAATGAGAAGTAGTCTTCGAGACCGTATTCCAAACATAGGATGATTATATATATATATATATATATATGTATGTAACGGGATTTATAAATCTTATGTTAATGCACCAAGAATTTTTTTGCAGCTGAGAACATACAAATTTGGGGATCACAATATTTTTCTCTTTCCTCATCTCACTTTCTCTTTCTTTTGTACTGTCTCTGCTACAAAAACTTGTTTAGTGCAGCAACATAAGATTTATAAATCCCATATATAATTTAGGTTTTATAAGAGTTATGTCGTAGGAAAAGTGATTGTGTTATCTTATAGAGATTCGTTTAGCGTGCCAGAGTTTTTTTTTTCCGCGGGCCCCACAAAATGTTGAGAGTGTAGGAAAGTTTTTGTGGTCATGTTAAATGATAGATGATAAACCCATATAATTTACATTCATTGAAAATAAGCATTTTTTTTAGTGTGTATTCTCGTACTCTCTTATATTTTATTTATAATCATACTAAAAAATAATTTTAAATCTACATAATATCCTCTATTTATTTATTATTCATCTTGCATAAGATTCTCTTGGCACAATTTATTAAGTATGTCTTTAAATAATTAAACTAGTTTACTAAAGAAATTGAGAAAAAGGTAAGTAATTAATTATATGTTCTACTTCCAAAGTTCAAGTTTTCAGCAGCTTATAAAATTGGGAGATTCTCCATAGTTTTCTTTAAATTTTTGCTCATTAATTATGCAAAACTCATAATTACGTGAAATCGTAAGCTGTGCCTGCAGGATGACACGTAGTATACTAGTATATATACATACTGATATTCTTATAGGACATAATTAAGATGTTAAGATACCATAATAGAAATAACGGATTTTAGATTCCTTATAGAACAATTAGACAGGAGGATATTCAAGATTATCCAAACAGTGAAACAGGATTTATCAGAGGGAGATAACTCACTTTGATAAGATTCGAAACAACAGGTAAATAGTTTACTTAATTTTGCAACTTTAGTAAATGTTTGTACATCCTGGTTCAAATTAAAGGTTACCTAACATTACAACCTCTTTAAATGAAAGGTGAGATAACAATAAAGTAAGATTCCCATGAGGATAATGGAGAAGGGCACATGGTTTGTAACCTTAATTTAAAGAGTGGGCACGGAAAACTATAATAAATTTATCCTTGTATTAGACAAGGGTTTTGGGCGCCACTAATTATTGCCCTCATTATGTGGCTTGGATTTAACTTTAATCTGAAAGTGCTTTTAGTACACTTTAATTAATTGAAACTGAGCGCCGGTGATTGAATCATAATAGGCCAACCGTGGCCCAACTAATATATACTCTGCAAGAAAAATGCTATTTGCTGCAGGCTTTTTCCGCCTCGCTGGCGCTTTTCCATTATTTCTATAACTTTTTCTCTCTCAAATTCACCCCCTTTGTTATCCTCTCTTGTTACGGATCTACAAAGAGTGAGTGCTGATACAAGCGAAGCAGCAGCAAAGTACAGAATATAGAAAGGATTTATCATCTATCATTTAATATGATCATAAATTTTTTTCTACACTCACAATATTTTATGGGGCTCGCGACAAAAAAAAAAAATTCCGGCACGCAAAATAAATCTCTATAACATAACACAATCATTTTTTTCTACAACATAACTCTTATAAAACCCATATACGAATGTGCGGAGGTAATGAATTACCCATATAATCGAAACTAACATATAAGAAAATCGTCATTTAAACAAACACGCACAAAAAAAGTCGCATATATTCATTTGGCTGTTCGGAGATACTTTTAATTAAGGAACATAATAATAATAATAATAATTATTATTATTATTATTTTCAAATTTGTATAGATTCTAAACAACCTACATTCACTATAATACTTTATGAAAATTATTTCCTCTCTTTGTCTCTATTTAATATTATTGATATCACGTTGTCTTGATTAAACTAAAATTTCGGTCAAAATCTAAAGTCATTCTTCTTTTTATTTTTGTGTACTTGAGTTTTTGTATCGACGACTGAGGCCGAGTATATAGTCGCGATTGAGGCAAGACAAGTACAAGCTGGGAAGTGATAATCAAAGCACAATTCATCTTGCAAATAATTCGACCTATCACTCTCGCACTAAACACATTGATGTGAGTTATTACTGGATTCAGAATGTGTTGGAAGATGGAGAGCTTAAACTCATCAAAGTGCACACCGACCTAAATTAGTCCGACATAATGACAAAGCTGGTACTAGAAAGAAAATTTGGAGACTGTTATGAAGGTGCCGAGCTGTTGCTGATGCTGACGCATTGAGATCAGAACGGAGAGAATTGTTGGGCCTATTCCTCCTATAATGCCTAAGGCCCATTGAGGGGTTTGAAAAACCCTAAACCTTATTCCTCCCTTATATAAGCATTAGCTGTGGGATGGAGATGAGATTGGCTTGAGAGACAATTTTAAGAGCACGTTTAGGGATGAATGTTAGACCTCCTTAGGGAAGTTTGAGAAAAAATCACCATTGTATGTGTGGTTTGAATGTACCACCATTTTATGTGAAGTTTGATTCATGTAACCCATTATTTTTATAGTGAAAGTTTCATTCTGGACTAGTGTTTCATGGATTTTTACTTTTTCACATTGGAGCAGGTTTTCCCACGTTAACATCTGCTTGTGTTCATCTTTTTCTCTCTCTTTTACAATTTTTGTTTTTGTTGCGTATAGGCTGATCTGAAGAGTCCAGGCCAACCTTTCTGATTGTGCCGAACTTCAAGCTCTGAGCTCGACACTTGACTTCAGCAAAGACTTCTTAATCGAAATTGAGGGACCAAATTCGTTCTTCCCAACATAATATAACAATGGGGAAAATGTGGGTGAAATTATTCGAAATAAATTGCTATTGAAACTCAATTATCCAATTATATAAAGTAAAATAAAGAATTTCTTAAAACTTTTAAGACCAAAAAAAAAAGCCAAACCTTGAAACAACGGCATTTTTTTTTTTTTAACCAAAAAATCATCTTGTGCATCGGAATTTGTTTTTCTTTTTTTAAAAGAAATCATCTCAATATATCTATAGGAGTATGTGTTACATCAGTTTATATTTTTGGTGGCCAGCTGCAATAAGTAAATTATATTAATCTTTCTTGCGATTAACGTTAATTACCCTTAAGTTTTTCTTATTTGAAATTTATTTATACTACTTTATTTTATATATTGTTTTTACATTTTGATATTATTTTTTAAGAAGTTGCATTCAATACTTCTCCTACTTTTATGTTCAGATTACATAAAGATTTCCATAATAAAAAATAAGGAAGTAAGGGAGATAGGTGTAATTTTTGGAATAAAAACAAGTGTAATTAACATTAACTTTAAAAAACATCAATGAAATTAATTATCCAAAAGCACATAAAAGATAAGAATAAAAGGAACACAACCATTTTCCCCCCATTTTTATCTATTTTTTTTCGTGCGACTTGATAGAGAAAAATAAAAATTGTGAAGAGAAAGAATAAAAGCAGTTAAGAATTTCAAGTTACAACAATGGTACCATAATTATAAGGATCTTTATTATGAATATTTCTAATAATGATAGTGGTTTTCTCTTTATTAATATGGGTTTAAACTTTCTTATAGTATAATTGTTGTAAATTCAAATTTTTTTGTAAGAGACAAAATATGTTGAATGATGTGTCATTGCGTAGATCTCAAAAAATTGTGTGAAATCAAATTATTTTTTTATTTAATTCGGACTCCCGAGTCAAAAATCATGAACTTCCAAAATTTTATAGGTAAATATTTTTTGTGCCACGTGTCAGAGCATCTGATTATATACGCCCTAATGGGCGTGTCTCTCTCCTAAAATACGCCTTTATGAACTGTCTCTCTCCATCAAGTCACACCCCCATGGAATGTGTTTAGTGTTATACATTTGTGAATACATTAAAAAAAAATTACATTTCCATAGTTTTTTTATTAAAAAAGCAATATTTAAGTTCTTTTACCCAAAAACCAAGTAAAAAAAACATGAATGCCTCACGATTTGAAGTCAAAGCAACAACTATATAGGTAGGTGATGGTGTAGCGGACGCGCCAGGTAGATAAAGAAATTCCACCCTACGAAAAAAAAAGTGGGAAAATGGTGCATAATTGATAAGCTTTACCATTGTCTCAATCCAAAACGACCAAAGAAACTTTAGGTTCTGCCATCTCTTAATTTGCGATGGTAGACTGTGGAAAGATGTAACTAGTTGAAATGCTAAAAGAGAAAGAGAGGGAAAAAGATGAAGAGGGAAAGTGGGGAACAAAAGCAAATTGAAGAATCTCAAGGTGCTTCAGCAGTTAATTGATAATGTCCGAAACAAGATGAGAGAGTTAGGGTGTGTGAAGGCTTCAGGAGAAGGATTCCATTCATGTCCAAGACATGTTTGTTCTGTTAGTGCTCAAATGGTCCTCTTATTTTCTAAAAGCATCTATTTCCCTTTCCGTGGGTAGGAGATCGGATGACTGAGAGCAGAGTCAGGACTCAGGACTGTTATTTTCTCAAGGACCCCTCTCTCTCTCTCTCTCTCTCATCCATTTTCACTTTTTAAAGTTAAAGACTTTTGCGGCTTAAGCCTTTTCCTTCCTTTTTTAAAGTCGTGGGAAATTTTTGATTGCATGCACAAATCACAAATCAACTGTGGGGGTTTGCTACTTTACGTTCCCGCAAATGGGTTTGAAAGTTGAAACCTTTGAATCCTAACCTGATCCAATTAAATATCAATCATGTGATGTCATCTGTCATTCATTGAGTGCAAATTTTCAATCAAAAAATTTACTTTTAATCTAAAAAATAAATAAATAAAGGTTGCATGGACATCCATATCCTGTTGCTAATATATATATATATATATATATATATATATATATATATATATATATATGGGTTTATCATCTATTATTTAACATGATAAAACACAATTTCCTACACACACAACATTTTGTGGGGCCCGCAACAAAAAAACTATGGCACGCAAAACGAATCTCTATAACATAACACAATCACTTTTCCTACAACATAACTCTTATAAAACCATATATATATATATATAAAGTGTGTGTCATTTTAAAGGATGTAAGGTTGTGTCATTTCAAGAGAGAAAAAGATAAATAAAGGAGGAGAGAGACTTGACAAAAAAATAAAGGTGTGGGTTCCACCTCTTTGTGAGAGTGAAAGGATGTAAGTTGTGTCATTTAAAAGGATAAACACTTTTTCCTATATATATAGGTAGGATTCTTTGACACTGGTGTCAAATTTGAATTTTAACACATCATGTGAGAGCCATTAGATAAAAAAAGATCAATGGTGTCACATGCTTACAAATCAGAGCCGTTGATCTTTTTTGTTCTAATGGTTCTCACATGAGGTGTCAAAATTGAATTTTGACACCGGTACATACCTTATATATATATATATATATATATATATATATATAGGGAAAAGTATTTCTACAGCCACTTTAATAAGCTTATCTACAACTACTATTTTAAACTTTGTTCTCCCGGGAAAACATAGTTATAACACTAAAATTGTTTTTTTCTTTCTCTCCATTTCAGCAGACAGGTTCTGAAAAGTAAATGAGAAGAAAGATAAAAAAACAACTTTCGTGTAATAACTATGTTCTCCGGGGAGAACATAGTTACAAAGGGTGGCTGTAGATAAGCTTATCTAAAGTGGCCGCAGAAATGTTTACCCCATATATATATATATATATATATATATATATATATATATATGAGGTAAGATCCTTTGACATCAGTATCAAATTTAAAGTTTGACACCTTATCCGAGAGCTATTAGATAAAAAAAGATCAATGGTGTCACATGCTTACAAATTAGAGTCGTTGATCTTTTTTGATCTAATAGCTCTCAGATGAAATTTGACATTGGTGTCAAAGGATCATATATATATATATATATATATATATATATATATATATATATATATATGGCTTATCATTTCTCAAGCTGCCGGAGATAACTTTATCTCCGGCTACTAAATCATAACCGAACAAAGATAAATCAATGGTGATAAAGGAAGAGAGAGAAAAGGGGAATCATAACCATTCAAAGGTGAATCAATAAATATAAGGAAATAAATAATCAAAACGACGTAATTTTTGGGTGGCCGGAGATAAACTTATCTCAAGAAATGTTTTCCCCAAATATATATTGGAAACTTCCTGTTGCTAATATATACTATCATAAGAAACAGTTATTTTTTGTGTACCTACATTTTATTATTATTTTTTATGCTAACAGGTTATTAAGATTTAAGAGTATTGTTTTTAGGAAGAGGTTATAATTATTTTTTTTAGTACCTCTTACTAATAAATCTTAACTGTTAATTTTCGTCAATCTAACGGTAATAATCTATTAGAAATTAGTAATTAATTAATAAATATGATCCAATACAACCGTTGGATTGACGAAAATCAACGGTTTAAATTAGTAATAAGTGATAGTAAGAAAAAAGATAGTAACTGTAATCTTCCTCGTTTTTATATTTAGGAAAACAACAAAACTGATTATAAATATAAAAGGGATTTAAATATCTGCGGTCATTGTAAAAAAACTATAGTCGTATTTAATATGTTATCATATTATTTAATTGTTAATATATATATACACACACGGAGTTAGACTGGTTTGACAAGGGAATCAAAGTAGGACATATTATTGTTGGAGTGGCAAATTACTTTTTTTTTTTAAATAAAAATGCAATAGAAATAATTTT
Source organism: Gastrolobium villosum (assembly GCA_032173675.1). Lineage (NCBI taxonomy): Eukaryota > Viridiplantae > Streptophyta > Magnoliopsida > Fabales > Fabaceae > Gastrolobium > Gastrolobium villosum. The sequence continues at coordinate 12,978 of JAVKPL010013385.1, read as the reverse complement.
TAATTAAAAAGCCGTTTGGTGAGGGGGGCCTCACCGCCCATTCAAACTTATATGTGTGTAGGAAGCAAAAGAGTCATGATTTGATCCTCTCATTTTTTGATGAATTACAGGAAGCTTTTTCCATTTCTTATCATAATCTTTCCCTTTATCAACGGAATATTGAAAAAACTATATTTAAGTTTACATAAGTTGTCAATTTTGACTTTTTCAATAGGCCTAGGTTTTCTTAGCCTAGTAGTTTTTGTGCCATGAGAGTGTTATATGAGTTTTATATTATTATTCTTTTAGTTTTTCATTTGTGGTAAGGATCTTATGATAGTGAAGTAGAACTGTGAAAATTTTTCCTTTGATTATATGCTAATGAATAGAAAGGCTTAGGGTAGTATAAAATTGGAGTCGGTCGATAATGACTAGCTTCTCTCATCCCTTTCCCAGTTTAGAAACTAACACTTCAATATGTTATGGGCTTTTGTAAAGTATAGTTTGAGTCGTTTGATCACTATCTTATAATATACAAAAGGGACATATATATATTTTGTTTGCTTTTCGCATCACCTTCCTTATTTTCTCCATCGAATGTTGACGACTCATTAGAGAGCAAAAAAATCAATAATTAAGAAATAAGTTATTATATATTAAAAAAACAACTTCTTATTGAATTGTTAACATTCAATTAAAAGATGAATCTTGATAAGGTTAGAGTTGTCGTCATATGACTCACATGTCACTCATTGAAGTCGTAACATTAAAAAATCTCTTGCAAATATAAAAGACAGGCTGTTTATAATTGAACTACAACTCTATACTGTACTATTATGTTATCATTTAAAAAAAGTTATAAGAATGAGAATAGAAAAGAAGACAGAAGATTTCAATCCATCCTGATGTAGTATACAATACTAGACCTTTCCATATCCTTTAATGTTGGTACTTGGTAGATGGATCACATACACTTTCAATAGCTAGCACATGCCGGTGCAGTGCTCCACAACCACGAAGGGCTTTATTTACACGGTGTGGTCCAAGATCTAAAACATTGAAAAGAAAAAAATAGAAAGATGGAGAGAAAAGCCAAAGCAGTCTTAGTCTTATAACTTGGCAAGTGAAACGAACTGGGACGAAGAAGGAACATCTAAAAAGTTAGTTGGGTGTAACCCTCAGTACCATCAGCATTCTTCCCGGGTCTTCAAAGGGCTTAAATCGTTATACTTGGTATTTTCGGGTGGTTTATTTGGAGCTAATTAAATAAATAAAATAACAAAAAGTGCAGTGAGGAAGTATTAATTTGTCATTGTAATAACACACAAATTATCGGAAATTTAAATATAAATTTTTAAGTGTATACGTGTGCAAACAAAAAGTACACTAAAATAATAGACTGAATAATGTTTTCAGATACTAAATTAAGATATATTTTCAGATCCACTTTTATGATTTATTTTCTTAAGTTTTTCGAAGCAATCTCTCTCCGAAATGCATAAAACATACAGTGACTTGTCTTTATGTATGCAAGCTCTGAATTTGCCAGTGTACAAGCAATCAGATTACACGTGCATTTCATGAGCAACAAATTATTAAAAAAAAAAAGGAAATTTTTTCATAATTTTCCCTCATTCGCACAAAAAAAAGGTATATACAAGTATTTTTTGACTAGAAAAACTTAAATACTTGAAAAGCAACTACATGTTATCCAACTTATATTTACTACTTAATAGTAGGTTTAAGTGTGTGTTAGAACTTAGAATTAATTAATTTTTAAAATATTAAAAATTGAGTGAAAATTTAAATTTTTGTTGAAAAAAATTACCAAGATACAATTAGTGAGAATGTGTTGTGACGGCTACATATTGCAGTAGATACGAAATGGGATGACTCGGGACCAGGAGGATGGGTGCGTGGACTTTTGTGCACTCGCAGCCAAAAGCTCATTGATTGCAGGTTGCAAGTGCGTGCTGATAAAGGCAGCTAGACGCTAACGATAGAAGGTTCAAAACACAAATTACGCAATCCAACACCCTGTTGCACCTGTAGTTGCTGACTCGCATATTTGGTCCCAGCCTTCTCCATCTTCATTTCTTTCTTTCTTTTATGACTTTTCTATCATTTTAACTCTCTTATTCTATATATATATTTTAAATAATCTAATCCATTCATCCAGTAATCTTCGTGATTAATCTGATTTGGAGATTAAGATTTTAAACTTATTCCAAAAATAATATTAGGGAAGATCGAACATATGTTTTCACCCCACATGTTTTATTATATTTTTCCATCATATTATTTAATAATAAAATCAAGAGATAAAAATAAAATTAAAAATAATATGTTAAAGGAAATAAATAGTATATGAAAAACCTTAAAATTCATTATGAATTTATATATAAAGGGATTGAGATACTTTCTTTAAATAATTATATTATACTAGCTGTGATCGTGATATGTGAACATCAGAAAGTCACTCGGCCAGATTTGTTGCATTTCATGAAAGTACCTATGGGCATTTACGAGATACAATTAGGAGTAATAACTTAACAGCTTGTTTAAATAGGGAATAGAAATTCATGTAAAGAGAAAAATTAAAGAAGAAGAAGAGGAAAAGTGCCCTCAGACTGCAAGTTATAAGACGCTTCTCACCTTCCAACGCGTGGGGTGGACCTTCCAATGCTGTAATAGAAAAGAAAAGTAGAAAACCCGAAAAGGGCGGTGGATTTTTTCGGTAAATAAAAATAAAATTAAAATGACGTCATTTCGGACGAAATTTAAGATATTTTTGTAATTATAATATATTACAGGATTATATTAGTCTTTATCATTATAATTTTTTAATCTTATAACACAAAATGATATCATTAACAACGTCATTTTAAATTCACTGATATAACTATGATAAATTGCGATGAGGTGGTAGGTAATTTTATAAGGTGATTATCATTATATAATAATAACTATGATAAATGGAGAAATACTTTTGCCTTCATTTATTCGTCATTTTCTAAACTAATTAACGAAATAAATTTATTAAAATATTTAGAAGAAAAAAAAAACAGTGAAGAGAAAATGAACAGTTCGATATGGACAAACATAACGGGACCTATCCCAAGTAGAGCGGGTCCATGGGCCCCACAGAATGGGCCAGGTATAAATTTAAAAAAAAGCTCACTTTCAGTGAGACTGACCCAAAGCATCAAAGTGGCATCGGATTCCAAAATTTGTCGCCACCAAAAGAAAGGAAGGGATTGGGAAAACGACTAGTCGTCGTTGTGTGGCCTTGGCCGCATTTTGGGCGGGGGACCTACGTGTCGAAGTTTGCTTAACTGACAGTTAGCAGCAGCACAATTTTGATCTTCCGAACAGTGTCGTTTAGCGTTGCCATGCCATGCAATAATGCTACTCATTTGACGAGTACAATTTCGATACTAAGAATTTTATCCTTTATCCTTTCCTTTTCTCTGGCAAATTGTCTTCGTGCCAACAATGAATGTGATTTGCCGATGTTGTGCTAATTTTATGTCACGAGAAAGAAATATGAAAAATATATTTATATTTAGGTCTATTAAATAATTTTGTTTTACATTTTTTATTCTAGTAATATTAGTAACTCATATAAGAATTTTCAATTTTTTGCACACCTTCAAACTTACAAAATTTAAGATGTTTAAAACATCATCCAGATATGCCATGAGGTGGTAGGTAATTTTATAGGGTGATTATCATTATATAAATATAAACTACAGGAAAACAACTAAACGACGTTTTTTGGAACGTGAAGCTACTAAACGACATTACTGCAATAAGTTTGAGATACATCCTCTAATTAAGTGAAATATTTTATACAGCAAAATGCAAGTTGTTCTCGTGTGTATCGGCATGCACGAGCAGGCTTTTTGCATGGACAACTTTTTAATCATTGTCGTTTTAAAAACTCAAAATACAATGCAGATTCATTGTCATATATTATAACATTAACAGCACAGAAAGATGGAAACGTGTCTCACTATATGTTTAGTAACTTGGTATTTTATATGGGGAATTTACTTTGGCTTTAATAGCTTGCTTTTGTACAAATCAGAAATTTACAGTAATATTTATTTTCATTGGGATCCGGATTTGTAGAAATTTTTTATTTATTTTAGGATCTGAATCTACATCTTAATTTAAATATCTTTGCTGCAAATTTTTCTATTTGCAGTAACAGCAAAAATGAGAAACTCATTAACTTTACACCAACGAGGCGTTTGGTAGAAGGTCTTTTTTAGGATTCCCGAAAAATCGAGAATGATAAACTTATTTACTCACGTTTGATAGGAGATTTCTAAAAATTTTCAGTAATTTTATTTTGTGTGTAATTTTTTTTTTAAAAATATCATTCAAGAATATCACCGAGGGATGATATTCTAAGATTCTCATGGCAAGAAAAAATTTAACACAACCAAACATAATATTAAGAAAATTAACACAATATTTTTAGAAATATTTTAACCTACCAAATAACTTGTCGGTAACATTTTCATTAAATTCATCTTTTCATCATATTTTTGGAAATCGTGATATTCAGGTAATTTTTTTTCCTCTACCAAACTTCCCTCAAAAGTATAGTCCTATTCCTAGTAATTTGTATTAAAATATTATTTCTTTTTTTAAAAGTAATTTAACATTTATCGATATTCAATGTATGTTTTTTATTTTTCATATATATATGAAAAATAAAAATAACTTTTTTTAATACAATATTTAACTTTTCTAGTAGATTTGTAAAATAATTTTCTAACTCAAATTTAATTACATTTTGATAACTTTTTCTTAAAGATTTCATATACCAACCAAGATATTTTTTATAAGATTAAAAATCATAATGACAATTTGACAAAGATTAATATAATCCTGTAATATATTAGAATTACAAAAACACATTGATTTCCGCCTCAAAATGACATCATTTCGAGCTCATCAGAGCTAACTTATCTCCATTGACTAAAAAACCTTTACCTTTAAATAAAGATTTAAATTAAGGATCTCTACGAGTGAGACTTGGGAAAATCCATAAGGAGTCCACAGTAAAGAATAAAAAGAGACGTGAAAGGGTGTGTTGCAGATTGATCGTATTTTCATCATTAGAAGTTTAGAACTTTTATTCAAATATTTTCATCATTAGAAGTTAGAACATGTAAAAATAAAATTTTAAAAATAATTTATTAATACACAATAGATATTAGATAGCTCTTTTATTACATTTGATTAATAAAGAAACAACATAGTTTTATCTCTAATAGAAATACTTTTTTATTTTCTTTTTAATTAAAAGTAAAAATTAAAAACATTCCATAATCCAAACGCTTTTTTATTTTTTGAAATGGTTGCTTTGGAGAAAGTTAGAAACACTTTCCGTTTTACATTTTGCATGTATGGGCCAATCTCTAAAGAGTTGGGTTATATGGAAAGATTGACGAGGCTTTAGGACCGGGCCCTGATTTTGTTCTAGGACCAATGATGAAGAAAATTGGGAAAAGAGAGAAATTTCAAGGGACCGAACTCGTACACTCATACTCATACATGAGTGGATAACAAACATTGGAGAGAAGCAAGAAGAGAAGAGAAGAGGAAAATGTCACTGCAACTGCAACTGAGGTTCAACTCTTCTTTCATGGGATGTCGTCTTCTACGCTCCTCAAGGCACCAGCCTCTTCCTCAACTATTCAATTACAATCCAGGTTCTTCTTTTTCCTCATCCCTTTTATTTTCATTTTTCAGATTTTCCCCCTCTTTTTGATTCGCTTGCATAATTTGTTTTTCTTTTGTTCAAAATTATTGTATTTTTGTGACAGGAACCAAGCATGTTTCGATGCAGTTATCTCGAACACTTTCTGGCTTGACCAATCTCTTATTTAATAGAAGGTAAACTACACAATTACAGAGAAATCAGTGCTTAAGGAATCCATTTTCTCATATCGCGTTGGTTATTTCAAAACTTAGTATCACTACTTTTTAATTTTTCAATAGCATCTAATGCTAGTCAATTAAGATTGAAACTGAAAATGCACACTTTTTGCAGAAATGTAGATGACTTGTCTAACAGCAAGCGCAAACGTCTGAGACCTGGAAAAGTTTCTCCACGTCGGCAAGTGCCAAAGAACATACCAAGGCCTCCATATGTGAAATCTATGATTCCAGCAGGACTTGCGAGTGGACCTGAAGTGCATGATGAGAAAGGGATAGAATGCATGAGAGCTTCTGGAAGCCTTGCAGCACAGGTTCTTCAGTATGCTGGCACCTTAGTCAAGGTGAGTTCTTTTCTTATTTTTGGCCAGTCAATCGCACATTTTTTTGTTGTGCGTTGAGATATATAGTCCCGTTATATGTGCAACTAATGTGGAAGGAAGTTTATAAGGCCTTGGGCACTCCCACCCTTTGAGCTATTGGGGTGCCTTTGAGCTATTGGGGTGGTGTATCCCAAGGTTCTTTACATGGTATCAGAGCCTCGCTGTCCCCCCACTTTCTCTTGTGGAATTTCTTAGCACAGGTAGCCTGTTGCATCATCCACTCTTCAAGCCCAATGGGCTCTCGTGTGAGGGGGCGTATTGAGATATATAGTCCCACATTGGTTGTATGTGCAACTAATGTGGAGTTTATAAGACCTTGGGCACTCCCACCCTTTGAGCTAGCTTTTGGGGTGGTATATCCCAAGGTTCTTTACATTGTGTATCTCGTATTTAAAATATTGGCTGCTTATTATGATGTAAAACAAGCAATTTATTAATACTTAGAGGATGATTTAGTGTCCTTCCTGTCCCCTAACTTTGTTTTTGGCTCGTATTCTGAGGATTTTAAGTCCAAGTTAGCTGAAAAACTGTTAGGAAACCTCCTTTAGTGCATGGAGAGGGGTGTAGGGGATCACATTCCAATTAATTATGGATATCAAGATCCTGTATTTATCAGGAATTTCTTATAAATGGGAGAGAAGGGTATGTCATTAGGCAGACTATTGAGTGGTCAGAAATTGGGAGTTGGGAGAGACCGGATACTTCTCGAAAGCCCTGGGCAGGGAGGTTGCAGACCCTCGAGTTTCGTATTATTCAGTCCTTGTTTTGAGTGATTTGATCCATTGTACTTGGGGTTTATCTCTATTTCGTTATAATACAATTTTGGGTTCATATCAGAAACACTCCAGGTTTTTATTGTTGGCTGGTGCAGTACATTGGCAACCATAATATTTTTTGAAGAGTAGAATTTATAGAATTTATGAAATGTTAATAAAATTACAGAATTACACTGATTGTTTATGTTTTTATTTAAAAAGAAAAAGTTGTGTTGACAGCCAGGCATAACAACAGATGAAATTGACCAAGCAGTTCACCAAATGATAGTTGATAATGGTGCGTACCCATCTCCTCTTGGCTATGGTGGTTTTCCAAAGAGTGTCTGCACATCCGTGAATGAATGCATTTGCCATGGAATACCAGATTCCCGTGTGCTTGAGGTCCTTCTATTCAAGTTCTTTTGAAATTAGATATCCTGTGTGAAAAAAATTGTTGACACATTTTTTTAAATTTTTTGCAGGATGGTGATATAATCAACATTGATGTTACTGTTTATCTAAATGTGAGCTTTTTTTTTGGGAGCCTTGGAATTTCATTTACTATGTACTTTCCCATTACAAATATTTTTTTATTAAGCCATCTTGTTGATATTATCAACATAAACTTTCAGTTTATGATGTTTATTTCCTCTGCTGTATTGTTGGAGGAGATGCAGACTATAAATTATTTATTGTACTGGCATATTCTCTTTTATTTTTCTTACTTGGTCCTGTATCAATTTTTGGCTGAAATTAAATTCGTCCAGCATCTTATTGCTTGAGCATGTTGCATTAAGATCAGTTCTCCCCATTCTTATTTGTTTTGCAATTGCATCTTTTGATATTTGTAAAATTGTAGCAATTAATTTGGTGAATGAATATATGATGAGTTGTAGGGCTACCATGGTGACACATCAGCAACTTTCTTTTGTGGTGATGTTGATGATGAGGCCATAAAACTAGTTCAGGTACCAATTTATGTTCATGACAGGCTGTGATTTGGTGCTTTTTTGTCTTCCTTCCGTACTTCCATGCACTCTTTGTTAATTCTGCATTTTAATCCGTTTCTCGTTATAATGTAGCTTTTCAATTATTTCTTTATTTTTTTGGGGTACAATCTTCCTATTATTTCCCAAGAGGGAAATGCCTTTCTAACTGCACTAAATCTGCTATGAATGACTTATGGCATATGAAAAGCAACACAAGGTTAAGCTTGCTTGCTTGCTTCAACTTTAGTGATGTTGGTTAGGTAGGAATTTCAATTTTGGGTTTTGGATTACTTAGCGTGGAAAGTTTATTGTTTCATGCATTGACATTCCTTTTAAAAAGAATGGTCTTAATTCCTTAGGCATTAACAACTGATGAATTATTGCTATTGACCGAGTGATATGGAGTCAATTGGTTATCTAAGTACTAAGGTATTTTTTTTGAATTTTGGATGCTGTACTAAGAAAGGAAATGTTCTTATATTCACTTTAGAAGTAAAATAAAAAGCTGAAGAACCCCTGCTAGATGCAGCTCTCACTATTATTTTAAGTTTTTAATTTTAGAAGAGAAAGAAAGCTACTTTACTGGATTAGATGGCATTGAAATTAATAATGGTCATAGCAAGGCAGTTGCTAAAAGTATCAACATGTTATTCTATCCAGTAGAATATACCATGGTATTAAATTTTGTATGTTATTCTCAGGATGCACAAGGAAGAATATCCGATGCTATTCGTTTTTGGCCTTTTATTACTGATCAACTGGAGATGTACCACTTGTTCCTGCAAGTGTTATGCCCCATAAAATTCGTTATCTAACCTTTTGTGAACTATATTGAATTTTATTTGTATTTTGCTTCATCCCTTATTTTCGTTATGCTTCTAGTTCAGATACTGTTCCAGAAGTGTCTTATGTGGCTTTGATTTTGTTGAAAGTTTTTTTGTTGAAAATTGTGATATTGTCCTAGTCATATGTGTTGTGCTTAAAGGAGTGGGTTTATATATTAACACAGGTAACTAAAGAATGCCTGGATAAAGCTATATCAATATGTGCACCAGGAGTGGAATTCAAGAAAATTGGCAAAACAATTCAGTAAGATGTTTTATCATTTGTACTCTCTCTGGTAGCTGCTTTTTCCCTATACTGGGGAAAAGCCAGAAACCCTCTGAGAATTAAATCATGTATAGAATGGTAATTCCGTAATTGCATTGCTTTTGACACATGACCCTTAGCTACATTTTAACGAGCCATGAACATTTTAGACTCCAAAAGTGCCAGGTTTACCCCCCTCAAATATGTTTTTTATTTCCTGTAAATACACATTTTTATTTCTCTTGATAAATAAAAAATGCCAGTTTTTATCCTTTAAATTATAATTTTTCTTTTAAAAAATATTCTTCCCCACCATGGTTTTAATTATTTAAGGATGCCATTGGTTTAAATTCAAAACACTTTACAATAAAAATTGGATCAAATCTCAACCATTTTGAATATTACTCTTGGAGTATCTAAGAATTTTTCTGCAGGATGACCACTTAGCCCCAATCTTCAAGATGAGTATTGCTATTTCACACAAACTCTCCTATGGTACCCACAATAATCAACCTCAACAAATCGACCTCACACTCATAGTTTCTCCATGTCATGAATAATATCTTAAATAGAAAAATTCTTTGTGCAACAGTATCATGGTTCCCTCTGGCCTTAACATGTCCTTTCAAAGAGTGGGGTAGAATAATTTTTTTATTTTTTTTTAAAAGGAAACAAAGCAGTATCTAAGCAATTACCTTAGTCTTTGTTTAACATGTATTAGTAATTGATGACTGTGGTTTAAATTAATTTTGATTCTTGATTATATAATGATTCATATTTGATTTTTTTTTCCCCAAAGGGATCATGCAGATAATTATCGTTATGGTGTTGTCCAACAGTTTGTTGGCCATGGAGTTGGACGTGTTTTTCATGCTGATCCAGTTATTCTTCACTATAGTAATGAACTTTAACTTAGTACTTCTGTTATTATTAGCTTTACATCAATTCTTTACTAGCTAACCTGTGCTGAGTTTAGTAAATACTTTTATGGCTTACGGAATAATAAAGTCAGAGTGTGTGTGAATCTGTTAATTTTGAAAATGATAATCATTAATATTTTACAAGTTGATTAATGAATTGATCAAGTCACAGATTTGGAAGCAATACTGTAGAAATATAAGACTGAAATATACTTTTTCATATATAGATTGACACCCAAAGGGTTCATTATATACAGATTACAAAGTAGTTAAGGAGATGAGGTAATAAATAAAATACACAGTAACCAAAGAGACATCACACTAACCAAAGAGACATCACACTAGTCAAAGAGACATCACACTAATCAAAGAGACATCACACTAATCAAAGAGACATCACACTACTCAAAGAGACAAGTAGTTAGAAATAATTAAGAGACTCTAGAATATTCTACACTCCCCCTCAAGTTGGGAGATATATATTGATCATCCCCAACTTGCTAATTAAATCCTCAAAGATGGGTTTGTGTAATCCTTTGGTGAGAATGTCGGCTGTTTGCTCCTTGGTAGGTATATATGACAAACATACGCTACCCTCCTCCAATTTTTCTTTGATAAAATGACGATCAACCTCCACATGTTTGGTTCTGTCATGATGAACAGGATTTTGAGCAATACTGACAGCAGCCTTATTATCACAATAGAGTCTCACAGGTAGAGAATAAGATATCTTTAATTCTTCAAGAAGTCTTCTTAACCAGATTCCTTCACAAATACCATGAGCTAACGCTCGAAATTCTGCTTCTGCACTGCTTCTGGCAACAACAGTTTGTTTTTTACTTCTCCAGGTCACAAGATTTCCCCAGACATAGGTACAATATCCTGAAGTGGATCTTCGGTCCAATGCAGAGCCAGCCCAATCAGCATCTGTATAGATTTCTATCATCCTCTTGTGTCCTCTTTTAAAGAGCATTCCTCGACCAGGTGTGTTTTTGAGGTACTTGAGAATTCTATAAACCGCACTAAGGTGCTTTTCCTTAGGAGAATGCATGAATTGGCTAACCATGCTAACGGCAAATGCAATATCAGGTCGAGTGTGAGATAAATAGATCAGCTTCCCTACCAACCTTTGGTACTGCTCCCTGTCAACATCCTTTCCATCTTCAATTCCCAATTTAATATTGGGTTCAACTGGAGTTTCTGCAGGCTTGCACCCAAGCATACCTGTTTCTTGTAGCAGGTCTAGGATATATTTCTTTTGAGATAAGGAAATTCCTGCTTTGCTACGAGCAATTTCCATTCCAAGGAAATATTTGAGTGATCCAAGATCCTTTAGTTCAAACAGATTAGCTAAACCCCCTTTAAAGATTTTATTTCCTCCCAGTCATCACCTGTGACAATTATGTCATCAACATAAACAATGAGGATAGCAATTTTGCCACTATCGGAGTGTTTAAAAAATAAAGTGTGATCAGTCTGAGCTTGGATAAATCCCCTTTCTTTAACAGCACGAGTAAATTTTTCAAACCACTCTCTAGGGGATTGTTTAAGTCCATAAAGAGACTTCTTCAACATGCATACAGAACCATCTCCTTCTTCAAAACCAGGTGGTGGATCCATGTAAACTTCCTCATGTAAATCCCCATTTAAGAAAGCATTTTTTACGTCCAATTGATGCAAGGGCCAATCAAGGTTGGCAGCAAGTGATAGTAGGACTCGGATAGAATTAAGTTTGGCAACAGGAGCAAACGTCTCCTGATAGTCTATCCCATAAGTCTGGGTAAATCCTTTGGCAACCAATCTGGCCTTATATTTGTTGATGCTGTTATCTGCATTAAATTTTATTGTGAACACCCACTTGCAACCTACAGTTTTCTTTCCTCTGGGAAGTACCACGGACTCCCAAGTTCCATTTTTTTTAAGTGCATCCATTTCTTCAAAGACAGCATCCCTCCATTTAGGGTCATTAAGTGCCTCTTGGATATTTTTTGGTATTTTTGTACCGTCTAATATAGTGTTGAAAGCACGAAAACCTGGAGACAACTTTTCATATGAAATGTGATGAGAAATAGGATGAGCAGTGCAAGATCTAGTACCTTTTCGAAGGGCAATAGGCATATCTAGGTCAGCTGTACCAGTGTTCTCAAGTGGATTGCTGGAACTAGGACACGGGTCAGAATCCTGGCAGTCTAGAGGATCTTGAGGAGATTTACGCCTGCTGTAGAATTTTCCCCATTTACCAGGAGGATCACAAGTACAGTTCCTGTCCTTGTCTCAGGTACATTAGCTCCCCCTGTCTCCAAAGGTAAAGGAACAACAGATGTTTCCAAAGGTAAAGGTAAGACAGAAGAATTATTTGGAATCCAAGACTTGTCTTCTTTTACACCGATAGACTCCCCTGAAGAGAAGTCGAGGGAAAAAATGATTGTGTTTCATAAAAGGTAACATCCATAGAAACAAAGACCTTTCGAAGAGAAGGTGAGTAACACTTGTAACCTTTTTGATTAGGAGGGTACCCTATGAAAACACATCTAATAGACTTTGGATCAAGTTTGGACCTTTGATGTTGAAGAATATGAACAAAAACTACACAGCCAAACAACTTTGGAGGAATATAGAGAGAGCCCGAAAGGAGGGAAAAGAGCAGGTAAGGCAAAAAATGGGAGAATGAAAATTTAGGACACGAGAGGGCATCCGATTGATGAGATATGAGGCAGTCAAGACGGCCTCCCCCCACAGGTATTTAGGGACATGCATTGAAAACAGGAGGGCTCTAGCAACTTCAATGAGATGTCTATTTTTTCTTTCAGCCACCCCATTTTGTTGAGGGGTGTTAGGACAAGAACTTTGATGGATAATGCCTTGCTTGGTTAGGTAATCACCAAGAACAGAATTAAAATATTCAGTA
>JAVKPL010013384.1:0-73005 GCA_032173675.1 Gastrolobium villosum | reverse complement strand
TCTTTTGTAGTCTGCCTTGGTTCCATTACGTATTGCTCTTATGAGTCCACCACAGGCAGCCCTCTCCCCATTTACAGCACCATCCACATTCATTTTGAAAAAACCATGATTAGGAGCTGTCCATTTCTTATGAACAAGACTATTTCTGATTTCCTCTATTTGGGCAGCTAGAGGAATTGAAGGGTCCTCAGGTCTCTTGTAACCATCTTCATGAATTTCTTTGTTCCTCCAAATCCAAAGAGAGTTGCAGATTATAAAGAAAACATCTCTCCAATCCTTACCAGTGCAAGATTTTACATTCAGATTAAGGCATAACCAATCCTTAAATGAAAAAGGATTGAAAAATCCGTGAGGAAGAGGATGAAACATAGGTAAAAGCCAAACCTTTTTAGCCATAAAACAGTCCCTGAACACATGAAGGCACTCCTCCACCTGATCTGGGCATAAATGACACCTGTTTTACCCCCCACTCCAATTAGCAACTCTATCTTTTGTCAACATTCTTCATGCAGCATCTTCCACAAGAGAATCTTGATTCTCTCGTCCTTTCCACTTCCAAACCCGGTTCCAGCAGTTGTTTATAGGAACAGAACTTGAAATTGTCTGACTGCAATAAGCCATTTTAACAATAGAGCTATTCGGGTTCCAAATTTTCCCACACAATTATATCCTCTCCTACCCCATCCTCAGGATAAGGAATTGCTAAGATCCTGTTAACAGTATTTTGATCAAAATGACTTAGAAGAAATTGCATATTCCACCCCTCCTCTGAGCAAAAATTGCTATGCTTAATTAGCAAATCAGAATCTTCATCTTCAGGAGGGGTTGTTGTGAGAGATATGAGATTGTTGTTGTTTCCCAACCAGTCATCTTTCCAGAATTTAATCTTTCGCCCATTACCAATCTGCCAAACAGTGTTATTGAGCATTTTCGGCCATATTTTGCACAGGCTTTTCCAAAAGTGAGAATCATAAGTCTTACAACTCACCTCTTTCATCAAATCCTTTTTCCTACTGTATTTAGCAACAAGAACCTGAACCCAGGACTGCAAAGGACATTGAGTAATCTTCCAGGCACACTTTTGGAGAAAAGCTTCATTCTGCTTTCTGAGATCTATGATTCCTAAGCCACCTTGATCTTTCGCCAACTTAAGACAATCCCAGCCAATCGCATGAAACTTCCTTTTATTATCAGAATCTCCCCATATGAAATTCCTTTGTAACTTTTCAATATCATCACAAATTCCCTTAGGAAGAAGACTACTTTGCATGTGGAACATAGGGATAGTTGAAATAACAGATTTGGCTAAAGTAATCCTTCCAGCCATTGACAAACACTGCTTTTTCCAACCTTGGAGCCTATTATTGACCCTGTCCATTAATTCTCCATAGTGCAATTTGCTGACACGGCCATGCTTCATCTTATAACCAAGATATCTTCCCAGATTCTTAGTATGGGTAAAACCACTAATCTCCACAATAGCATTCACCACATCCTGAGTAACATTTTTAGAGAAAAATATGTTGGACTTTTGGAAGCTCACCTTTTGCCCAGACATGCTGCCAAATTTGTTAAGACAGCTCATCATAATCTTAATTTGATCAGTATTAGCTTCTCCAAATAACATCAGATCATCTGCAAATAAGAGATGGGATATAGATGGTCCACCTTTCCCAGCTTTCATTGGCTTCCATTCCTTCTTCTCCAAGGAGTCCGTAATCAAATGGGAAAGTTTTTCCATACAAAGGACAAAGATATAGGGAGATAATGGATCACCCTGTCTTAACCCTCTGCTAGGGGAAATACTACCAGCTTGAGTTCCATTCCAAAGGATTTCCAGCTCAGATGAGGAGATACACTGCATAATTAAATTAACCAAAGATACTGGAAAGTTCGCCTCAGATAACACTGTATGGATGAATTTCCAGGACATCCGGTCATATGCTTTCTCAAGATCAATCTTTATAGCAAAAAAACCCCTCTTCCCCTTCATTCTACTCATTGAATGGACCATCTCCTGTGCAATGATTATATTTTCTTGAATCTGTCTGTTGGGGACAAAGCTAACTTGTTGGGGCGAAATTAACTTGTCTAGAACAGGCTTCAGCTTTCCCACAATTAGCTTGCTGATTCCTTTGCAGATAACAGAGCAAAGAGCAATTGGCCGGAATTGGTTAATTTTTTCGGGTTTAGCCACCTTAGGAATAAGCACAAGATGCGTTTTATTTAGCTCTTTCACCAACTCAGGCCTATTCCAAACCTGTTTAACACAATCAATAACTTGAAGTCTCAATAATTCCCAATTCTTTTGGAAAAAGAGAGCAGGAAACCCATCTGGACCAGGAGCTTTAAGGCTATTCATAGCAAAAAAAACCTCTCTGATAAGAGAATCTGTTATGGGATCTTGCATATCCTTGATATCTGATTCCTCCAAAACAGGCCAGTTATGAGTAGTAGTGAACCAAGGTCTACAAAAATCTTCCTCTGAAAATAGATTCTTGAAAAACGAATGGATCAACAAAATTAAATCACTTTCTTCTGTCACCATTTGACCCTGATCATTCTTTAATTCACTAATCCTGTTTCTGGCTCTCCTCATGACAGTAGTAGTATGGTAAAAAGTAGTGTTACGGTCCCCATCTGCAATCCACTTGCATCTAGCTTTCTGAAACCATAACGTTTCCTCATGATCCATAACCTTATTGAGTTCACATTGGAGGGCTAAATCTAACTCAGATTGGACACAATCCATATCAGTGGCATAGTTATTTTGGTTATCCTCAATCTTTTTGAGAAGATATTCTTTCCTCTTTTGGATACACCCGAAAACCCTCTTATTCCACGATTTAAGGGAAGGGACCAGATTGCTCAAACTAATCCTGATGTTTAGATTCGGCTTCCACACAAATTTAAGAAAATGGGGGAAAGTAACATGATCCTGCCAGCTAGCCAGAAACCTAAACGGTCTTTCTCTCCAATCCTTATTGTTTGGGAAAAGAGAGAGCATGAGGGGGTTATGGTCTGAATTCAACCGAGGAAGACTTCTAACTGTAGCCTCTTCAAAAGTTGTTCTCCAAATAGCATTAGCACACACACGGTCCAACCTTTTGAACACTCTATCCAGATGCAGCCACTTTGGCCCCTTCCAAGTAAAGTGAGTTCCTTTACAACCCATATCTATCATGTTGCAGTCATTAAGGAACGATGAAAACTTCTGGCACCTGAGAAGATTAACAGGAGCACCCCCTTTCTTTTCCTTGTAGGAGGCAATCTCATTAAAATCTCCCATCATAACCGAGGGACCAACTAGACTGCTGCTAATTCTTTTTATATCCATCCATAGCTCCTCACGAACATCCTCTCTAGGATTGGCATAAATCACAGTAAGATAAAATTCCAACCCCTGATTCATGGAACATGAAACATGAATGAATTGGCTCGATTTCTCTATAATGGTTACATTGCAAAATTCCTCTTTCCATAACATCCAGATACCTCCCGAGAATCCCACTGCATCTTCTATCACATAATTGTTGAACCCCAATTGCTTAATCTTCTTTTGGGCAGTAACACCACTTATCCTAGGTTCTAAAATAGCAACCAAACCAATCTTGTATTTTTTAATGAAATTTCTGAGGGATGTCTTAAAAGACTTTTTGGCAGCACCCCTACAATTCCAAACAAGACAATTCATTGGATAACTAATTTGGTACCAGGATCCCCGAGTCCCTGATCACACTCTACCATATTATCAACAGCTACTTCACTAGAAGATTTCTCCAGGAGCATTCCATCTTCCATAACTTTCTCATGGCTCTCCAAACTCATAACACCTTGATTGCTATTAACCATATTAGTATCCATATCCAACGTTTTGACATTTACCTCACATAACTCACAGGGAGGCAAATTGCTATCAGTATTTGAGATACTTGCAGCAGAGATTTTTGAGCATAATTCGCCTTCTGTGTTTCCAGGATCAATATCCTTACCATTACTGCCCACAGGACCAGAAGGGGAAGTAGGAACATATCTAAGGTCACCTTTGCTGGTAGCCTTACTGGATGAAGGGGGCTCTAAAGACTTGGAACTTGTTCTGGAAGTGTTGGCTTCAGAGGAGAAAACAAATGCTTTTTTCTTCTCTATCTTTTTCGGTTTATATGAGACTTTAGCTCCAGCATTACTTGTCCCTGCTTGACCTGCAGGAGCTTTCGAATTGATGACCTTGGGAGTAGCCTGGGATAGAGGATTCCTCTTATTTTCCTTGAGTGACCCCTTTTTCGCCTCTATCACATTTTCCACCCCTGGATTCTTCAAAATATTGATACCGCTGCCTGTGCAGACAAATGCTTCTTACTATTAGAGATATCCGCTCCAAAGGATCTTCCACCTTTATTTTCATCCTTTATTGGGGATTGGTTCCTATGGAAATTCTTTTTTTTCACTACCATCCAAGGGCCTACCCCTTGATTTGATTGAGAGTTATTCAAATCAGGCTGATTTGTTTCCTTGTTAACAGTGTCCTCCTCTGGTTTGGCAAGATCAGGGCAATTATCTGTATTATGTCCGTATTTGCCACATTTGATACATATAAGGTATAAGCCCTCATATTCAACTTTAAACACCTCATCCTCCAATATATATTCTCCCCTCAATGGCTTAGCAAGGTCTAAGTCCACACACAATCTAGCAAATTTACCCCTTTCCCCTAAGGAAGTTGTTCTGTCCACTTTCAACACTTTGCCTACTATATTTCCAATTAATTTCAAAAAATGAGCTACACAGAATTCTTGAGGAATACCTGGCAATCGGATCCACGCAGCTACCTTATGAATATTAGCTTTGTGAGGGTTGAAGAACGGCTCCCACTTTCTGATGGCCAAGTAGTGGCCCATTAGAATCCATGGTCCTCCTGTCAGCGCTAGATTTAAATCTTCCAAGCTAGAGAATTTCACAGAGAAAAAATCATTCCCCAAATCAGCCACCACTATCGGTCCAGCTTTAGCCCATAGGCTTCCCAGCTTAGATTTCATATACATCACACCCACTCTCTTCCCCAACAGCTTAACGATAATAGCATTTTTCCATGGGCTTCTTAATCTCTCTTTCGCTTCCTTAGAACACCTAATTCTTACAGACCCATCCTCTCCATAAATTGTTTGGAACCCAAACTCATCTATGGTACCAAGACTCGGGTCCAGCGGTTCACTCTTATCCTCCTCAAATTCCTCATGCCAAGAATCCTCTACACCCATACAGTTATTATCAGCACGCAAAGCATCAGCGAAAGACATCGACTTACCTGACGGAATGCGCTCCTGGATGTTTCCCAAACTTGCCCCTCTATTCGATGAATCAGGGGAAAATTCCTCTCCAACCTTCGATTGTTTTATGCTCTTACGCATAGCACCCGGAACCTCCATCGACTTTTGTTGCAGATCTCCATTTTTTTCAAGAATAGAACTCATTGTTGTGCCCTAGCAGAATAGAAAATATGGAACGCGTGAGACTCACGCGAAACTAACCCATTTAGATTGGATCTGTCCTCATGGTCGAATGGTCTTAGTTAACGAAGTTAGTGGTCAAAGACCCTCAAGGTTAAAAAGGTCCTCACAGGGTTGATTGTCACACATACAAATAGACTTATCCTCACATCTGCCACTGCATTGGCTTAAAAATCTCATCCACCCAATCTTAAAATCCTCAATGCAACCGGGAAAACGATCCTACCCTCCTTCCCTTTCTTTTCATGCTTCACTGTACAATATATCATCACTCCATTTAACATTACTCTCTCTTTCCCTATCTCCTTAGTTTTTACAACAACATGGCTGCAGCGGTAACTGCTGCGATCTCCTTTCCATCCTCCAAGTCCACCTCTCTTCAAAGCAAGACCTTCATCGCTTCCCCAGATAGAATAGTCTTCAAGAAGGTACGTTTACGTTCCATAACATGTATGGAGAGTGCGATTTTAGCGCTGCAATGTAATTGGTTAATTGGAGTATGATCTGGGGTTGTTGTTTCTCAGGTTTCATTGCGATACAGAGATGTTTCTATAAGCGGAACAGTAGTTTCCATCAGATCCCAAGTCACTACAGAGGTACCTGCTAAGGTTGAAAAAGAATCCAAGAAACAGTAGGAAAGTGTGATCGTGAACAAGTTCAAACCCAAGGGGCCATACATTGGTAGGTGCCTTCTCAACACAAAGATCACTGGGGATGATGCACCTGGAGAAACGTGGCACATGGTCTTCAGCACTGAGGGTGAGAGTGCTTATGCATTTTCTCTCTATTTTTTCATTTTTTTCCTTCACTACTCATAACATGGATTGCTGATAAAAAAAAAAAAAATAGTGTTTTTGAGCTAAAGAAAAAAGAAGAAGAAACTAATATTTGTATTATGGGTTTCATAATTGTTATGTCGGAGGAGAATTGAAATTTCATGTTGTAGAGATAAAAGACATGTGGTATCTATCTGTTAGACAAAATTATGTCTAGGACCCATGTCAGCACGGAAATTGTAATTATCATGTTGAATGAGAATTGTAAAAGCCTTGTATTATTTTAGGACAGGGTTCCTTACAGAGAAGGACAATCAATTGGGGTAATTCCAGATGGCATTGACAAGAATGGCAAGCCTCACGAGCTGAGATTGTATTCAATTGCTGGCAGTGCCCTTGGTGATTTTGGAGACTCCAAAACTGTGAGTCTTAATTTGCAGAACTAATAGTGCTATTTCTTTATATTATTGTTGCTGGAAATTGGAATTTAATAGTTTAAAGAGCTTTTTTAACTTTTGTGTCATTCATAGTTGACTGTTGACCCCAGTTACAAACTATTGTCCATTGTCCACCCAAATGAATTTGAGACTTAAAGAGTATAAAATCCTCATTTATATGCTTAATAAATATCTCTTCCTTAGCCAGGACTTCAATTTATTTGCTATCTGATTCAGGCTTCACGCAGGTTTCTCTTTGCGTGAAACGTCTTGTGTACGCAAATGAAAATGGAGAACTTGTTAAGGGAGTCTGCTCGAATTTCTTGTGTAAGGATGAATCGTTTTAGTTTTTATATAATACTAGCAAGTACTCTGCATTTAGAAAGAAATTTTTTAAAGCTGTTCATCAACAAAAAAAAATAAAAAAATTTAAAGAGTATAAATTAAAGAAATTTTTTTATAAAAAACGTCTGAAACTATATGTAACGTATGCATACATAATATCTGGTAAAATCTGAACACTGTATATTAAAAGAGATTTATTTTTTAAAATTATAATGAAGATATATATATATATATATATGATTCATTCAAAAGAATGTAAATTTAAAATTTAAAGGAGTAGATATTAAGAATGAGATGTGTCATTTTGTTTAAGGGAGAGTAGAAAAAATATTAGCTCACTCTCATAATACTGTACTATAATTTAATACATAGGTGTGGAATAGGTGAGATTTAAAGAGAAAACGTAAATTTTAAAATAAAAAAAATTGAAAAAGTATAATTAGTAGAGGTTTGAGAAGAAAAACAAAATTTCAGCTTAAACTTTTTTGAAAGTAATTATTTTAATAGAATAATTATTTGAGTTTTAAGAAGACAGAAGAAATTTAACACAGAAAATAAAATTTTAAAGTAATTAATAATTTGAGAGTTATAAAAAAAATAAAAAACTGTTAAATAACAGTTAACGTGAGTATTTAACTTTTAAGGGAAAAGAGAATACAATAAATACATATTACCCGATTTCATTGACTTTTAAAAAGAAAAAAATACATACTTTATTGCTTAAATTTGAATAGAGAAATATAAAATACAAAAAAAATCATTAAATACCCTTTAAGTATTACTTTTTTACTTATTTATAAATTTCTTTCTTTGAATCTTATTTTTGCAAGTTGTAATAAGAAGAATATGTGAATAATATTAATTTAATTTTAAATGTTTCATGGATATTATATTTTTATTTTATTTATAGTAATAAAATTAACATAAGATGTATCTATTAGAGATATAGATAATATTTTTTTTATAGTAATCAATTAAAAATAAATCTTAGAAGTATCAAAGTTTTTATAAATGTGTATAAGATAAATATTAAATAAAAATCTTACTTATTACACGATGTGATCAATTTTTATATAATTTTTAAATTTATAGTGGAGGTTGAATCATTTTATTCATGAATAGAATTATAATTTTTTTACCTTTAGTACCAATTGCTTCTTGCCCTTTTAATTCAGGCGACTTGAAGCCAGGAGCTGAAGTAAAGATTACTGGACCTGTTGGTAAAGAAATGCTTATGCCAAAAGATCCTAATGCCACCGTCATCATGGTACATTATCTAAGTGTCTTCATCTTAATTTTAAAAAGAAAAAAAAAATGAATATTTGAGCCCTTTATGTAGTGATGATAGTTGTTTTGATTTTCACCATTACCATTGATCATTTAAATTTTCTTCATAGTTGGCAACTGGAACTGGAATTGCCCCATTTCGCTCATTTCTATGGAAAATGTTCTTCGAGAAGCATGATGATTACAAGGCAAGTTTACGACAAAACTTACATCCTTCTTGATTCTTATGAATCTAGCATGAACCAGGACCATAAGCTGTAATGCATAGTGTGCATAAATCACACTACAATAAAATTAACTTGATTAAATGTACTCAAAGGTTCTATGGAAAGAGGTGTAGCAGGGGAAATCACTACTGAGTGATTTATGTAACCATAAGGCGCTCTATTTTATTGCAACTAACATACAGACATTTATCTTATGGATCTTTTAAAGAGCGACAAATTTTATTTACCTAGTAAGCATAGGCAAATAATGTGACTCCTTTAGTATTGTCTGAAATGGTTTTGTACGTGATCATATTCGATGATTAACCGAGTTTTGGCATATGCAGTTCAATGGTTTGGCATGGCTCTTCTTGGGTGTCCCCACAAGCAGTTCACTGCTTTATAAGGAGGTGAGATGAATCAAACTTTTCTCACTATTCAGGAACTTCAACCATATGGTCTCTAACTTTTCTCACTACTCTAATGGTATGGGACAGGAATGGTTGCTATTGGAATAAGAGATTCTATTAGGATATCTACGCTGATAGTCTTTGATTACCTTTTGTTTACACTGTCAGAGTTTGAAATTTGCGGAAGTTTTCATGGAAGGATCGCTCTGATACCATGTTAAATTGATAACATTTTCCTTGAGTTCAAATGTACAAAAATGTTACAACTTAAATAAGTGAGGCTGTTACTAAACAGCATATCAAAACTGCATCCTAAATGCAAATAAAAAACAATAAAGTAATAACACGTAACATTAAAGGCTAACAAAAGCTAATCAAAGACTATCAGTGTAGATATCCTAATAGAATCTTTTATTCCAACAGGAATTTGAAAAGATGAAGGAGAAAACACTTGACAACTTCAGGCTTGACTTTGCTGTGAGCAGAGAGCAAACAAATGAAAAAGGAGAGAAGATGTACATCCAAACCCGAATGGCTCAATATGCAGAAGAGCCATGGGAATTACTAAAGAAAGATAACACTTATGTCTACATGTGTGGACTTAAAGGGATGGAGAAGGGTATTGATGACATAATGGCGTCATTGGCTGCTAAAGATGGTAAGAAACATTTTCCTTTTGCTACATCATGGAATCAAAGAAACTTTATTCATCATGTTGTGTTCTTTTTATGTACTGTAGGTATCGATTGGCTTGAGTACAAGAGGCAATTAAAGAAGGCAGAGCAATGGAACGTTGAAGTCTACTAATTTCTGTTCACTTGCACATATTTCAAGACCCATAACTTCATTTTACAAAACCATTCCTCGTTAAACCCGACTAGCGAGTATGGGATAGAGGTAAACCTTATATGCAGTCTCACCTTTGCATAATTGCTAAGAGGTTGTTTTCTGGATTCGAACACTTGACTTTTTGGTCATGAAAGAACAACTTTACCACTGCTCCACTTCGTCCCCTTTGAATGAACTATCCCCTTAATGAATTATTTATGTAGATTTTGATATAATATTTTAATAAACTCATGGCCCCACACTCGCTAGTCGGGTTTAACGGGGAGTGGTTTTTTTTTTTTACATTTTAATAAACTCATGGTTCTAGGTTTTTTCAAATCAGATTTGGTCATTTCTCCAAGAGACGTGGTAGACCTTTTTTTATTAAATTTCCTTTTCTTGTTCTAGAGCTGTTAAAATTTCATATCCTGAGTGTTTTGGACTGCGGTTATTATTAATGGTCATGATTTTGAAGTTTCATGCGTGTATAGATTGAGTTTGAGTTCATGCGAGACTGTGAACTGTGAAGTATTTCGGCTTTTTGATCCTTATGGCCCTTATTTAATAAATAATTACTAATTTGATCCTCATTTTAAACTAAAACGAAAATTTAACCTCTCCCACAAACATAACACCAATCTGTCCCTGTTTGACCGTTGACCACACTTCCTACCCGGGTACACACTCACGTACCCGGGTATTTTTTGAAATTTCTTATCTACCCTTGTAGATATGTGTGTACCCGGGTAGAGTTCTTCGTTTCTGGGCATATTTTGCATTACTTACCCGGGTACATAAGTGTGTACCCGGGTAAGTGGCGTATTTTAACTTATAGTTCTCTGCTCAAACCCCAAGTTTTTACCTTAATCAACAAATTCTAAAATTCATGTGAGTTGCGTTGGGCTTACTATGGGTCTGCACATGTCACCTCATCTTCTTCCACCATCTTCCATAACCAATTTGGGGCTGAGCAAAACTAAATGGTTTTAGGTAAGAAACAACTGAAGTTAGTGTAGTCCAGAGGCTAAAAACTCCTAACTGTGGAATTCTAAGACACTAACGTAGTTCTAACTTCGCATTCTTATGATCTATAGTTCTAAATTCGCATCTTGAGAGCAATTGTGAGAATCATAATTGGGGAGCTTGGTGAACAAATAGTGCGTAAAACTGTCCACACTGTACTTTGCAAGTCTCAAAATGTTAGAACATGAGTATCATCATGTCCTGGAAATATTTTGAATGTTAAGTTGACATTAGAACCTAACTCGCCTATTTTGAACATAAAGCATAACAATTTTTTTTTTTCTTTTTTTCCTTAGATAACATGTAGTATAGTTATATCACAAAAATAAAAGGAACTTCGTAAGTGACCGCGTTACAGATACGAGACAAGTAGTTAAAAATTATATTTTATGTAGAAAATAGAAGGGGATAAAAAATTGTAAAACATAAAATCTTAACCTAAAAAAAAAGCCGTCATTGCAGCCTTGCCATGACAAATCAGGCGTGCACTGCGCAAGACCGTATATGCTTTGAAAATTTGGAGTGGTTTTATTATCCGTAGCATACTTACGACGCCAGTCACCCGATGCAGCTGCGCCTTTTAGATTCGTCATCAAGTTAAGTAGCACTTGATTGAACTGATCCACATCCGTTGCATTGTTTAAGTTCCACATATAAATAGCTGGTAAAGTTTCCATTATGCCAAATATTAAGCGGTTCGAGTAGCGCAACATGCACTTGTCAAGTTATAATACGCCACTTACCCGGGTACACACTTATGTACCCGAGTAAGTAATGCAAAATATGCCCAGAAACGAAGAACTCTACCCGGATACACACCTATCTATCCGGGTAGGTAAGAAATTTCAAAAAATACCCGGGTACGTGAGTGTGTACCCGGGTAGGAAGTGTGGTCAACGGTCAAATAGGGGCAAATTTGTGTTATGTTTGTGAGAGAGGTTAAATTTTCGTATTAGTTTAAAATGAGGGTCAAATTAGTAATTATTTATTAAATAAGGGCCATAAGGGTCAAAAAGCCGAAGTATTCCCCTTTTATGAATACGATCAAGGCTTAAATTTGTGTCTACTACTTAGTCCAAGGACCATGTCTTTGGAGTGTGACCTTTGACTGAATCAACGGTTCTTATTTACATTTAGTGGATTGAGATGGAGGTACTGATATGTTGAGGAAGGCACTAAAAAACCATATGGAAGAAGAAGAAAGCTAATGATTGCAATTTGGCCTTTGAGAAATTCCTTCCAACATGCATTTTAGTGGTTGATTGAGCCAGTGTCACTTTTTATAACGGATTTTATAATAATTATGTTGGAGGAAAAATGATTCAGTTATATTATAGAGATTTGTTTTGCGTGTTAGAATTTTTTTTTGTTTTTTTGCTGCGGATCCCACGAAATGTTATGTGTGTAGGAAATTTTGTGTGATCATGTTAAATGATAAATGATAAACCCTTTTATAATATAATGAAATTACAATATTTACATGATTGAACATAAGCACCGCCGGCTTTACTTAGAATCCTGGAATATTTTGAGTGCAGTCAATAGGTCCCACTGCATATAGTTGGGAAAGTGACCATTTTGACACGTTTGGACAAAAAATTTACCAGACTGCCACGCCAACAGTAAATTGTGTCAAAATGCCACGCGGCATAATTCGCTACACGGCGTAGCGAATTATGCATGCAAGTAATTCGCTACACAGTGTGGCGAAATATGACACGTCAGAACAAAAAATGCCACGTGTCAAATTTTCAGAAATTCGCTACCTAAGGTAGCGAATTATGCCAAAATGTCAAAATTTGACATTTGGCATTTTTGGTTCTGACGTGGCATATTTCACTACACTGTGTAGCGAATTACTTGCATGCATAATTCGCTACATTGTGTAGCGAATTATGCCGCGTGGCATTTTGGCAAAATTTACTGTTGGCGTGGCAGTTTGGTAATTATTTTGTCAAAACATGGCACTTTGATCACTCTCCCCATATAGTTTGGGTTTTTCTATATGTTGCTATGTCAGCTCACTTCCATTTTAATAAAAATGTTAGTTGCAAGTCTCTATGGAACATATAAAGTAACACTTGAGGTATGTGACAGAATCACCAAATATAAATATACAGGAAACAAGGTTAAATATAATCAAGTGGACGAAATCTATTTTGAGCATGAATTCAAGCACCTTGTCAATAATTGAAGACGAGACTTCATTTTATTTTTTTTATGTTATCTCAAACATAGGATTAGGGTCTTGGTACGACAGGTTTGTCGTGTACCTTTGGTTTTAGCTGTGGCCAATGGTCGGATATTTCGGCTCTTGAGGTATGGCCATGTTATTGCCTGTCTTTGTCCTTTTGTTTATTCACAAGGCATTGAATTGTGAAGTAGCCACTTGAAGTTAATGATTATCGGCCCACAACTGAATGCAGATACAATCAACTTGGTTTCTTGCAACTCTCTGAATGTTATATTTCTATTTTAATTTTAATTCCTTTAACAAGTTGGTTTTGACATCTTATAGTCTTTATGATTATTTGTCTATTTCAAGATTTTCTTTTCCTTTCTTCGGGTTTTGCAACCGATTTATTTATTTTTTGAGATTTCTCCTATCAATTCATCCACGAGACAGGTAGAATCACGACAAAACCCTCCATAACAAAGAAGCTTCTTTTTTACATATTTTTTGTCAAGCCTGTCCTTTAAAATGAACGGAGCTCAAGATTGATGGTGATGCATGCTATGCTCCAATATTGGGTTTAGGATTATAACCAAATATGGGCTGGAGTATAGTTCTACTTCGATCGACCTGTATTTTCATTTCTGGGCTGCTTTTGCATTCAAGTCAAATGAAGAAACACAAGGCCCGAACTTAAAAATGTTTTTTTTTTTTAAAAAAAAAATATCTACGAATGTCACTTATTCCAAAAATGAATAGACTGATTGGTAAAAATATTTTCAAATATTTTTAATTTGTTGATCTGTTTTTATGTATATTTATAAAAGTTTCGCTTTTTTTATTTCCATAAAAAGTTAACACAAGCTTTTTAATGAATGATTCTCGTGGTACAAGAAACAAGAATACTATTTTTACTGAAAAATGGAATATATAATTTATAAAATTCAAGGCAGAACGCATGTGATCACAGTGTTGATGGCAACCGTGAAGAATAACTCTAAAGAGGGAAGAAAATCACATGGAATTAATACTACTGCCTTATGTTTAACTGCTCAGTCATAAAATGATGACCTCACCTTGACTTCAACCTCGATTCCTATGTTACTTAAAAATGATTATACTTCAAATGGACGAATTCTAAGACCTTATTCATATATTTCCTCGTATGTAAATTCGTAGCCGTCCTTTTAAAAGCTCCAATTCAAGCTTTCTCCATGCCTCGGGTCCTGTCAGAGTGTCAGCACTATTGTCGATTCTTTCAAAAACCTGCATCTTTATTATTTTTTTCATTTTATAAATAGGTTACTTCGATCAAGATCCAATGCAAATTGCAAAAACCCGCCGACCTCAACAGTGGCGGTTTATGCTTGCATGTGCGAGTGCATTTCCAATACTAGCCTACTGAATACGAGGGCAATTAAGAAAATAAATATAAATTATACAAAAATATATAATTATAATATCAAAATTATTTTTTTTATTGAGAAATATATTAATTGATGTAAAAAAACTCTTATTCGTCGGTTGTACATAATATACTATATTTTTTCTGCATGTGCACGGTTAAAGTTGGACCTGACCCATACCCTATGCCCTATGGGCTTCTGACCCCACAAAATGTACATAGCCCCACCTTTAATCTCTATATATTCACTTCCCTCCCAACATACATCCTACCCAATTTTCAAATACCCTTCAACAATATCAACCAATTTATTCGGTTTTTATATCTCATTCCTTCTTAATTTGCCATTTTCTCAACTATGGCTGCTTCAACTAATTTTGTTACTACTTTCGTCACTGTATTTCTCTTCCAATTCCTTAGAGGTGACGACCATTTATAGTAACATATCGTTTCGTGTTATTTTCCTAGGTTTTTTTTTTTTTTTTTTTGGTTAAATGTAACTTCAGTTGTTATAAAAGATTTATGTTGTATTTAACGTTGGACAGGT
This sequence comes from Gastrolobium villosum, assembly GCA_032173675.1. Taxonomy (NCBI): domain Eukaryota; kingdom Viridiplantae; phylum Streptophyta; class Magnoliopsida; order Fabales; family Fabaceae; genus Gastrolobium; species Gastrolobium villosum. The sequence goes on along the minus strand of JAVKPL010013384.1, from coordinate 58,064 downwards.
TCGAATTCAGCGACATTCACAATCGTCAACAAGTGCAGCTACACAGTCTGGCCGGGAATATTATCCGGCGCCGGAACAGCACCGCTCTCCATCACCGGCTTTGCACTCCAACCAGGCGAGTCCAACGCCGTCCCCGTGCCCTCCGGTTGGTCTGGCCGCCTTTGGGGCCGCACCCTCTGCTCCCAGGACTCCACCGGAAAATTCTCCTGCGTCACCGGCGACTGTGGTTCCTCCACCGTAGAATGCGCAGGCGGAAACGCCGCCCCTCCTGCCACGCTGGCGGAGTTCACCCTGAACGGCGCCGGCGGGCTCGATTTCTTCGACGTCAGCCTCGTGGACGGTTACAACCTGCCCATGATTGTGGAGCCTCAGGGCGGAGCCGGAGGCGGGAACTGCACTGCGACGGGTTGCGTGGTGGATTTGAACTCTGCGTGTCCGACGGAGTTGAAGGTGATGAGTAACGGTGACGAGGGCGTGGCGTGTAAAAGCGCGTGCGAAGCATTCGGGGATCCGCAGTATTGCTGCAGTGGCGCTTATGCGTCACCTGACACATGCAAGCCCAGCTCCTACTCGCAGTTCTTCAAGAGTGCATGCCCACGCGCTTACAGTTACGCCTATGACGATGGCTCGAGCACCTTCACCTGTGCCTCTGCTGATTATACCATCACTTTTTGCCCCACACCCTCCGCAAGGTAATTCCACTTTTACTTTCTTAAATATTTAATAAATTAATTGATTGAAATTCTTATTTGTTAAAACGTGTTTTCGGACAGACGAATATTGTTGTTGAACTGGTTGAATGTCAATTGAGGGACCAGTTATTGGTGCGGTATCACAATAGACATGGTTGGCACGTTTCTTTTTTGTCAAATTAATTGGTAAACGAGATTTTTTTTTAGTAGATGCACTATCGTGTCAAAAACACGTTCCGTGTGCAATCGCTTATTGTGTTGGCTAGATTTTGCGTTCAGATTTGAGTTGCAATTGTATTTAAAATGGATGTTTGAATTTGAATGCAGTTATATCAAATCAGGGAACGGACAAAACCCAATGGCTGTGGACATCTCGGGTGGAAATGTGGACGGAACAACCAACAACGTAATGACGGTGGTTGTTACCTCTGTTTTGGTGGCGTTTTGGCGGTTGTGGCAACTCAATTAGGTGCCAATGTCACATTGACATGGCCGGTGAATTTTGTGGGCCATAGTCCTATGCGTTATCGAATCGTCTAACCTGAAAAAGGTTAGGAACAAGCAACTAGCAACTCAAGTTGGTATTCAAGGGATGCAATTAGCATCAGCACCTGTGGGAAGATTGCCACTTCTCAACTTGCACAATTAAAGTATTAATTGGTCATGACTTCATCCAACCCTTAATAACCGATATTGGAAGGGTTCAGATGCACGGACAGAATAGGCAGTAGTATTACATCAGCTCACGTCTCATGCCATTCATATGTTGTCCCCTACCTGAAGAGTCAAAACACTGAAGCGCGTTTCCGGAATATTTTTTTTAGGAATAAAATAGCAACGGGATTGATTTTGCTCCAGTTGTAAATATAAAACATAAGTTTATTAAAAATAAAGGAGGAGTACAATTTTGATTCGCTGGACACGTCATTTTCTTGCAACTGCCTCCTAATGGCGCCATGTACATGTGTGCGCACCTTTGACTGCCCCCTCCCCTATTTTATGGGAAAAATACTTATCCTATACAATTTGGATAATATCTGTCTCATTTTAAAGATATAAAGTTGTATTATTTTAATAGAGAGAAAAAGATAGATAAAGCAGAAGAGAGTTGATTAAAAAAAAAGTATGGGTTCCACTTCTTTGTGAGAGTGAAAGGATATAAGTTGTGTCATTTAAAATGATAAACATTTTTCTCATACAATTTATATTATTTCATTTTTAGAAAGAGGTAGAATCCATATATTTATTTATTTTTGTCAACTCTCTCCTCTTTTATCTATCTTTTTCTCTCTCTTAAAATGACATAACTTTATCTCTTTAAAATGATACACACTTTATCCTTATTTTATTGTTGATTTCGGAATTTAGATATTCTACATCTACTTATATTTCATCAAAAAATAAATTATTTTTTTTTATAAACATATTTTAACTTGTTTTGTTTGGCATCAGTTAATTGTCAATTGAGTTGTGCGTTTCATTTTTTAGCACTGGAAGTTCAACGGAGAGAAAGGAAGAGTTTTGTGATTGAAAAATAATATTTCATTAAAGTAACTTAACTATTTTTAATTACTTTTAGTGTGAATTAGAATACGTATTCTTTATTTTATTATATTAAAATATAATTTATTTCCATTGTTCAAGGGATATATTAAAAAAACAAGGCATAACAGCAAAGCGATCTTTTCAATAGGTTCTTGATGTCATGTTCATGAGGTTTTTGAGGTCAATATTATTTAGTTTTAAAATTATAAACAATATATCTATATATTTTAAAAATCCGTAATCATACGTGTCATTTTGTTAAAAAAAAGATTGAATTACTTTTAAAATATTTCTAATTTAATACTTTTAAACTCCGTCCTCTCTATCTACCCAAAAAAAAAAAAAAAATTCCGTCCCCTCTTACAAATGATTCCGATGGTTCTTATATATTCCTTAATCTAGGTGATTGTTATTGCTCATCTGATAAAATTCTTTTATAATTGAATTACATTAGCTTCGCTTTTATTGAATCTTCTATTTTAAGGAAGTATATTAGATAATTTGATCTATATAAGAAAAGAAAATGTTATCCAATATAATGGTCAAAAATCAAAATACCCTTCACTCATATTCCTATCATTTTATATATTCCTTAGATTTGATCATTTTTCTTTTGGATTTCTAATACCTCTACATTTTTATATAATATAATTAGGTAACTTTTACTTTACACTCCTGTTGTTTAATATATTATGTTTAAATTACCCCTTTATATTTTTGTGTTTCACACTACTTATAAACACCCATCTAGCTTAGTCCGCATGGCAATTGTTACTTTTGCTGTTCACTTTAATATTGGTGAATTCTAACTCTCATTTTGGTTACGAAGTGGTCATCTTTGGCAAATTGTTCTCTTCCAGAAAGAGAGGGTACGGTAGTTCTCTGCGAGATTGATTGCATTATGAATGAAATGGCTAGATAAAAAATGATGGATTTCATTAGTTTCATTTAGGGAAAAGTTTATATCATTTTTAAAGGACGTAAAGTTGTGTCATTTTAAGTGAGAGAAAGAGATAGATAAAGGAGGAGAGAAAGTTGATAGAAAAAAATAAATAAAGGTGTGGGTCCCACCTCTTTGTGATAGTGAAAGGATATAAATTGTGTCATTTAAAATGACAAACACTTTTCCCTTTCATTTAACATAAGATAGGTTATTACGATGTTTAATATAAATATTTGTGATATCTACCATTACAAGAAAAAAGTAAAAAAGAAGAAAAAGATGGGATACAAAAATCGAAGTGAGAGAAAATGAGAGATGATATCTCATGTGAAATGTGAATAATATTTCCCAAAAATGATACTTTTAGTTTCAAACAGTGTTTTAAAACTCGGACCAGTCATCGAACCAGTTGAGGCACTGGGTTACTGGGTCATTGGTTCGATCGGGTTCAACCGAGTTGAACCGGATTTACTGTTCACATATTAAAAATATAAAAATATTACTTATATTAATAAAAATTCACTTAAGAAAACTATCAATGAGGTTCAAAAAATAATCTGATTTTCAATGATAGCAAATATTATAGACTTCTAAGCTTACAGCTCTAGACCATATCATAATATTCGATTAAAACTGCAATATAAGTTTTTTTTGGTAAGCAAACTGCAATATAAGTTAAATGCACCTTTTGTGCTTGACATGATACGGATAAATTAAATCATGATAACAATTAGTATGCATGAAATATACACTAAGAAAAAAGTGTCCACCGTTGAAATTGATCATTCCAGAAATCAGTGTTTATCACCACTTAACTTCATGAGATCATTATAAGATGCAACTAAATTACATAAACGAACTGCACTAATCTAAAATACCTTATTATTTTCACTTTACTTTTAATCATATTCATCATAAAATATGAATATGATTTAATTCAAGAGTTCTTATCAACAAAAAAAATTACAAAAAAAAAAGAATAACCGGTCTAACCCGCGTCAACCGGGTCACCGGGTTTCGGCCGAGTCAACCGGTCTAATCCGGATTGACTGTAGAAGTGGTTCAAATACCCACTTGGATCGGGGAACCCACCGAGTCGCCGAGTCCCGGGTTGACCCGCCGGTCCGAGCCGGATTTTAAAACACTGATTTCAAATCACATACGGATTAAACTATGGCAATACACCGACCATATAAAACAATTATCTTACCAATAATTTAAGTTTTTAGTAACTTTATATTATATCTCTTTAATATATTATTTCATATAAAAATTCATTGAATTTAAAGCATGAATATTACGCAAATTCATTAAACGTATTAAAAGTGAATATCTCTCTCACCAGGTTGGAGATGTTGAGCAGTAGGATGACTGGATGAGCTTGCAAGGAATCCCTCAAGCTGCATGTTAGTACAAGGCACTTTAATTCACAACAAATGGGAAAGAGGAACATCACCTTTTTTTTTTTTTGGGAAGCATAGGAACATCACCTTTTATCACATAGAAGTCATGTGCAACTCTAGTGACGTAACCAACATTAAAGTTAACAACAAAATCAATAAATGTAACATTGGATCACATTAGAGGGGTTTAAAACAAAAAATTATCATTTAAAAATGATAACGTGAAAAAGGATTACGGGAGAGTAAAATATAACTCACCTAACATAATTAGATTTATTTTTTATTATTATAATAATATTTATCCTACAATTAGATAGTTTTTAAGTCAGTTAATGCACAACTCAATTAATAATAATAATAATAATTTATACCAAAATTAAGATATCTAAGAAAAAATTTCACACAATTAGAGAGATGACTCATCCAATAACAAACTGATGGGGCTGAAAGATTTTTTATTTGATTTTTATGTTAAGCAACTTGGAACCAACAGTAAAAATTTTCGTGCTCTATCATATAAAAAGGGATTAATTTCATTCAAATGGGTAAGGATATCCTAAGAAAAAAATCATAGAACTTAAATTAAAAAACTAATAGAATTTAAATTAAAATATATACGTGGTTGATCAAATCACATGTCAAATAATCGTTTTCGCTATGATATATACAGTTTGGATTCAATTCTATTGAAGAGAATAATGCAATCCAATAATGAATTCATGTCGATTGGTGTGTAATTCAATGACATACAGTGATATATGTGAATTATGGCTGGTAAGATATTGCTTCCCCCAATTTGCGCGGTACCTATGAATTCAAAGTACTCATGTAATGGAATGGTGAGAAATGAGAATGGCTACCACCAATGATGCGACTAGACCTTAGTGGCCTATCTCTATAAGACAGTGTTACTTCACGATCAGCGTCTACATCTCCATTTTGCTCCGGTCTGTTCAAGTACCGTCCTGTTAAGAACACATCCTAGAATCTATTATCATCACTTATTAAACAAGGGTTATGTTACATGAGATAAACAACTTTCTTACATACAAAAAGGGATTGGATCCCACCACTTTTTTTTTTTTTTCTCTTCTTACATGTGGGTTCTACTCATATTTTTATTTTTACAACATGAGATAATTTCTTTCGTACAACATAAGAAAAATATATCCCTATTAAACAATTACATCCCATCACACAATAATTTATTGAACTTAAAAAGGTGAATGATACACAAACTTACATACTGCCAAAATACGCTAAGAAATGTTTTGATTACTGACTCTGTATTAAACAACTCTCTCACATAAAAACTCAAATTATTAAATGAATGCCTCTTTTATAATTTTATATTAAACTTCTGTTCTTAAAAAAAAATGGTATTATAAGAGTTATGTTGTAGGAATAGTGATTGTGTTATGTTATAGAGATTCGTTTTGCGTGTAGGAGTTTTTTTTTGGTGTTTGTGATTATATTAAATGATAAATGATAAACCAAAAAGAGAACCCGGATGAGTTTTATTTATGGGAATACCTGGCAGAAAAAAAACTGCCATGGAGATTAAAAATAGAGTGGGTTTGTTATTTAATCAGTTTCTCTCTCCTTATAGGTTTTTCTCTCTTTGATTTATTCTCTATGGCAAAACTTTTTTTTTTCTATAATAGATACAGAATTATTTTTTACGGGTTCGGTTTTTTTGCGGGCAATGTAGATAACTTATTTACATTGAGCTCTAAATGACGTCGTTTTGAGGTTGAAATCAAGGTATTTTTATAATTAAATTTATTTCAATATTTTTTTTTATTATAATTTTTTAATTTTTCAACTCAAAATAACGTCATTTAGGGAACGATGTAGATAATTTATTTACATAACAACTTAAAGTCTTATTTTATTTATTTATTTAATTTTTAGCTTAACATCAGCCACACACAAATCAGGAAAGGCAAGGGAATACCAAAGAAGAGAGAGAATCGCAAAAAATTAAAAAAGAAGGGGGAGGTGTTAAAATACGTAAACGATACATATTGTTTTTTTTTAAAGTAAAAAAATAAGGAACTATAAGTGACATTTTAAATAGATAAGGGTACTTGGAACTAAAATGACGAGAGATTTAGATAGTTTATATTATGTTATATGTTCAATTTTTATTGATGTATTCAAAGAAAAAAATATACTTAGAATTGAGCGTTAAAACTTAAAAGCTGTTTTTATTTCAAAATAAATAAATAAATAATAAATTAGGCTGAAAGTTTTGAAGACAAATTTTCAATCAATTTAATTGATCCATCACTCACTGTGATATTCAATGAAAAAGCATATACATTAGTTTAAATTCTTGACAAATAAGCTTAAGAATAAGAGATATAATAAAATTCTTTATATTCAATAATTGTCATTCCTATTTTTAATAAAAAATTTAAATTTTAGTATAAGGTAAAATATATATATATATATATATATATATATATATATATATATATATATATATATATATGCATTATCACACTTCAAAACGTAAATAATCAGCTTAAACTATTGGAGTCTCAAATAATTTTTATATACTTTTTATTCACCCGGACAATTTTTCAATAAATATTTTTAGAAATATTAACTTTAGTAAAAAAGAAAAGAAAATTATAGCATGAAATGAATAAAATTTGGCCATTAAGTCACATATATAATATAACACTTTACTCATAGGACTTTGTCAATCATGCATTTAATAACTATGTACAACGCAGTAATGTGATATTTGTGAAACCACCCTAATTAAATCTGGTACAATTAAAAAAAATATAGCAACACTTTAATTTAGGATAATTACGACAAGCTATAAGAAAATTTAGCATCTTATGCTTCTTTATTTGTTTATTTTTCATTCTTTGTGACAATGGGGAAAGTTCTTGTTCTACCTTAATATATCTTTTCTCCGCCAAGAGACCCAAACCTTTGTCAAACCAACACTTTCCCGTTTGACTTTGGTATATTATGCAGTTCCAAGAGGTTTAATCAAAATTTGACAGTGTTTATAAATGGATAAGATCAGCAGCTAGGATGATCATCACCTTTCCAAAAGCTCCATATATAGTATTTTATTTGTGGGCTTTAGGATGTAAATTACTGGGCTTAATGAAAAGGTGGATCTCCCGTATCAACTTGGTCGCCAAAACAAGTTTTTAAAAAAGCAGCCCACAACTTTGCCTAAACTTGTGAACGTGATCTACCCCACCTCATCCTCATTTTTATCTAAATAGTTGACAATTTTATGTTCTAATTCCAAATATTCAGGGTCGTCGCTGATTTGTTTCCTTAGCCATTTCATGTTTAAAAAGATTTGCATAATAATAGCTTTTGCAGTATATCATAATTTGTCCATCTCTATCTTATCATGGCTCAGAATTTATTATGCACCGGAACCACCATTTTTTAGATGGTCCTTTAGTGTAAATAGGGGGATAAAATTGGAAAAGAGAAAAAATAGTAGGGGTAAAAAGGGAAAGAAAGAATTAGTGTTGTGAGAGGGAGCACCAAATCATTGGATAGTACTGAATCACAACAAATATTTCCCTTATCATGATATCACCAACAGTGCACCCCCAGAAGCTAAGATTATCCGAACCTTAACACAATAGCTGCGACAACGCCAATCTGATGTCAGCATTTTCCGATGATATTATACTTTTGTGGGTCATTGACTCATTGCTTTATTGCCGGTTTTTCCATATAAATGTGGATTTACTTTTTACAACCCTTTGAAGTTTCTATTAATGCATGCAACATATATCAGGGAACCACATTTAATTTTCATTCTTGTAACAAAACTGATTTTTCCTTTATGCCAATTTTTTTGGAATATGAAGAATTATAGAGATTGATATATTTTTTTATATTGATCATTTATTTTTTTGAAGCGAGTTGATCTCATAAGTATCTACACAAATTTCAATTATTTGAGTTGCCTATTAAATTAATCTCAAATTGGGACTTAACCACAATTAAAACTAATTGATATTGATATCTTAATTGGAGAGGGATTAAAATCTAAATAATTAAGTGAATATATAAGAACTAATATCTAAAAATTAAAAAAGGGTCAAAACCTATACAAGTAAAAAGTATAAAAATTGTTAAAAAAAAAAGAAACAAGTATAAAAATTAAAATTATATTTAATTAAACCTAGGCAAAAATTTTTTTAATAAATTCTCGAAAAAAGATGACATTTAAAAGGCAATTTAAAGAAACGATGATATGTTCATTTTTATTTATTATAAGATAATATCGAAAGCCATTTGACGCTACTTTTTCCATATCATTTGCTTTTTCATCTTTTATTTCCTTCCTTAATTGGCTCTACTTTTCATCCTCTCTTTTTTCATGAGTCATTTTTGTTTCAATATATTCTAATATACACTTTTCTATTTTAAATACTCTGATTAATATTCCTCTAGGCAAGGTCGCCATCCTCATTATCGAAATCCTTTTTTCCAAAAATAAACTATTCTTTTCTCTATGAAACAAACGAAGTCAAATAAAAAAAAAAATCACATCAAATGCTTTTATTATTATTAATACATTAGTCACTTTTGCGATAAAACTTGCTGATCTGCTGCTGATTCAAATCTGTATCATAGAACGAAGGCTGCATGCAAAGTTAAAAAAAAGTTGAAAAAGAAGAAAGAAACTTATACACACCGGTGCTTTACACGGTATGCAAACGAATCAAAGAAGGATCAAGACATTGATAATAATTTTGAAATTAAGTATTAATTCAACTATAGGGAGCTAGCAAAAGCACTGAAGTCTTAATTTATCGATAAGCTTTAAGGGGTTATCATATTTATTAAATTACTATTACATATATTTTAATTAGCAACTTCCAAAATACAAACCATTAATTAATACCACTTTCTCAGAAAACTTTTAAACCAATGTGGATCACATTAGAATGCAACTAATTACGAGTTGAATTAAAACATTTAATAAGATTTGCAGTACTATAGTCCTACTTTGATTGCGAACCACAAACAAAAGGAAAACAAGAACGTGGGTTCATGTTAGATGCAAATCAACTTAAATAGTGTTAGGTTACTCCTATCGCAATCGCTATCCAAAAATTTTCAATTTAACCACGTCAGGTTTTGGCGTTTTGACATACCAACCCAGTGACAATCCCGTGTTTATTGACCACTTTATGGAACCGATTGATGTGAAAATTTGGAGTTAGTACCTTTAGAAGATTAAAGTTTGCTTTTGAAAGTTGAAAATCATTCACCTATAGCTTAATTGAACTAGGTCTGCGAAGAACTAAAATTGATAAACCAATGGCATGGGGGCGGCATGGAATATGGCATTATCCATTTGCCAACAAACAAATAGGAACAATCAATTCCACGCACGCATAAAGCTTTTGAATATTTTTTTTCTTCGCAACTAGTCCGATTTGGGGCGGATCCAGAATTAAGGCTTTAAACCTCTACCAAAGATAGTACTGGGGAGGTTCGAACACATGTTCTCACCCCACCTGCTTAGATCTCATGCACCAACTTGGTAAGCTTTTGAAATTTTGAAGTCCATAATTTGGCACTGTCACCAGCGAAGCTTGACATAGCGGTCCTGGCCCAAAGTCGATAAGAAAATGAAGGAATTGAAGTTTCTCAATTGGTGAAAGGGGATCCGTACCAAAAAAAGGTGGGCTGAGGTTTCAACCACCAAAAATTCTTAGCCAAACGGTTGAGATATATAAAAAACCATTAATGTAGTCTCACCTAACAGTTTAAGTTTTTGGGTTGATTTGGTTATTTACATGGTATCAAAGCCTCTCCGTCCCCCACTTTCTTTTGTGTACTCTCTTAGTACAGGTAGATCATTTTGATTGTTGCAAATTTTGAACATAATTTGGCACTGTCACCATGAAGCTTGACATACTCCTGGCCCAAAGTCTCTTTGAAGTTTCTAGCCGGGTGTATCCCAAATTTTTTTAGAGAAACTTACTACAGTAAAGGTTTGGCAATGACTTTTGGACATTTAGACGTTAATGTGTAAACGGCAACCATGTGAGATTGTTGAACTTTTAACACAATTCCTATTCAATCACTTGTCTTTTCCACGTATGATGTCTCGACAGAAAGCGACTTTGAGATTTTGAAGTTCAGGTTAAATGTCAATTACATATATGAATTGGAAAATCTTACATAAGCTACCTTGGTGTCCTACTACACCAAGTGATTTTTGATTATCTAAATATTTCTTGGGGAAAAAAAATTCTACTTTTGCTATAGAAAAAATTCTTTGTCATATTTACATAAAAGTAAGTGGGTAACTAATATTATTTATATTATTATATTAAGAATTTTGCTCATTTGTGAATATTAAATTTGAAATAAAATTATTAACTAAAAATTTTATATCTCAAAAATAAAAAAGCATTTAATATTTTTAAATAATTCAGATGATTGAATAAAAATAATAATAATAAATGCTATTTTAGTTTGTGTCATAAAATATGTGTGAACAAAACTTTTATTTGAATATAGAAATTAAATTTTAACTTAAGTTAGGCTAAAGAGAGAAGGCTGACTAGAGGCAGCAATTTGGGTAAACATGATACGACGGTGTTGGTCCTGAATCACACAAAAATTGGGATGAAAAACGACTTCACTGTTATTCTCAGATGTAAGTTTAGCAATGGATGAAAAATTATATTTAAAATGTGGAATAAACAAAACATTAGGCAATATGATGTTGGGTTTTATAATTCTCATTCAACATGAGAATTCAAATCTTTGTACACACCCTTCAATTTCCGTGCTGACATGGGTCCTACACATAATTTTTTCTAACATATGGGTCTCACATACTTTTTATCTCTATAACATAACATCTCAATTTCTCGTGTAACTTGAGAAATATAATACCCTATGATGTTAGGAATTAGTCTAACAGATCCCTTGTGAATAGATGGGGTGATATGGAGCAACATATGCAACCCCAAAGGTGGTGTGATGATCGATATAGGGGTTCTTTTGACAGCAATAGTATGAATTAAGGCTGCATAAGGGTCGCAAGTGCAGTGTGTAACAAAAAGGGGGTGGGTGGTATATACAGCTACAGTGGCTCTTCAACTTGACAAGGTAATGGCTCATACATTTGAAATGCCTTCATAATGCAGATTAAAGGGGTATTTATAGGTCTCATCAAGGAGAGAAAGAGCAAAAAGTCAATTATTATGGAGATGGACCAAGGTAGCATGTACCTTGCAGGGGAAAGGTTCTTTACAACCTCTGCAATGCATGCTACAATTGTTGTGCAGTGAAAAAGTTAGAGGGAATCCCCAAGCGTATATTCCTAGTGCCTGTGGAGGCAAAAGGGATGAGGGTATCCTTGAAGGTATATCATCAGAAACACGGAAGCGCATCGTACCGATGCGATGAGGAATGAAGAACATATCGCTTTGATTACTGGGATGAAGAAGCGAGTATGACAATTTCTCACGTTCAGTTCTCCTTCTCTAGCCTCATGATCTGTAGCAACGCACCACAAACGGTCTCGATACCGCTCTACGGTTGATATTTCAGGCTATTACTCAGAGGAAAGGTTCAACCGTTCAGATACAACCTCTGCAATGCAGTGTTTCTACAATTGTTGTGCAGTGAAAAAAAGGGTCCTAATATATCCTGCCCAATCTCACTAATCCTAAATTTCATGGGTTATAATTGGTCTTTGGGCTCACTCTCACTAAAGCCATTGGGCTTAGTGAAAAGAGTATACCCAACAATCTCAACATAAATGCAACCATGTCTGCCTTGACTCAGTTAAATAAAAATATAAATATCTGCATTGAAAGAGAGAATAAGAAGCCAACTAGGCGTAGGAGATAAGCTGTAAGTGTTTGTGAAAAATTATGAGGAAGGTGTTTGATGTTGAGAAAGGGATGAAATTTTTTCCAAAAAGGAAAACTAAGCAGAATCGCAAGCTTTGAAACATGTAGAAAAGATAACCTTGTTATTTTTTGCTAGTAAGAAGATTTTTTGTTTTGAAGTTTTATGATTTTAGTTAAGGGAACTATTGTAATTATTTACTTGCGAAATTCGCCTGTGGGTGTTTCCCATATAACTTTCTTCTAGATTACTCTCATAGAAGGTGTTTCCACATAAATTTTTGTGAGGTGAAATTTCTCCTTCTTTTTTTTTTTTTTTGGCCTTTCCCCTTTTATTATAAAATAAAACAGGAAAAAAAAAAAAAACTCATTGTAACTGGAACTACTTGTGAGTTATTCACCGGTGAAATGACAAGCATCGATCCATAAAATCCAGCCATTACACATTTTTTAAACAAAGGCTATTCTTTTCAGTTTCAAAAAAGGACATAAAATTGGAGTGGGCTAGGCTAGAAGTAACATTGCGGGATGACCCAATGTTTCCAACGAGTTTGAAGGATCCAGCCAAAGGGCCCAAATATTTTGGTTAAGGCTCAGGGCCACTCAAAGCCAAATTTTGATGTTTTACGTTATTAGATTATGGTGAATGAGTTTCTACATGGGAAACTCATCTCTACACAAAAAATAAATAAGATAGGTTATATTTATCTCCTTTTACATAAGAGAAGTTTATTTTCTATACACACAAAAGAGAGGTAGGTCTCACTTCTATTTTTTCTCTCTCCTCTTACATGTGGGTCCCACTTATAATTTTGTTTCTACTACATGAAATAATTTTTTTCCTACGATATAAGAAAACTATTTCTCAAAAAAGATCCTAGCATCTTTTTAAAAAAAAAAAATTAAAATTGAATAGATCCACAATTTTTGTTTGTGTTGGAAGTTAATAATTTCTCCATCAACATAAGAGACTATTAATTATTAGAAGACGTTTGATAGATGAGAATTTTTATTTTTGAGAATATGGTAAAAAAAATAAATTCACGGAAGTGTATGATAGGCCAAATTTTTTTCATAAAAATTGGGTAAATTATGTTTGGTTCATTGTAAAACTTTGATGAAGTCTGAACCCAAATGATGGAATTATCCATTTTTACACATTTGTTGATATATTGTATAAATGTATTTTTGTCTCAAAATTTAAAAATGAGATCCCACTTTGTGGAAAAAAATAATACCATGGGTGAGATGAGATTATATTTTTTCCCATGTATAGTTAAAAATGAGAACGATTGGAAAAAAAAAAAAAAAACTATCCCAGGATAATTTTATTATTACTTATACCAAACATGATAACAAACAAATCTCGACCCCACTTTTCCAGGATTTCCCCCAAAATATTCGTACTAACCACCCCTTTATATTACTTATAGTATGTTCAGGAATAATTATTTTGAAGGAATAATTATTTTGAAGGAATAAATAATCTTTTAAGAAAATTTTGATTAAGTTTTTTTGTTAATTATTTCAATCTCAAAGTACACTATTTCAAATACGGACTTGATCTTCTAATTGATGTATCGATTGTCTGGGCACCATATATCACCGTATGTATGTCTAGAGGTTTTTTTTTTTTTTTTTTTTTTTTTTTTTAGTACATAGGTCTATAGTCTTCATCTACACACTGTATCTACTAATCTAGAAATGTTTTTTTGGTGATTATATATAGGAGATTTTCTTCTATGAAACGGATGTATTTATTTGAGTTAGAGTATATCTTTTTTCTAAAAGAAAAAAGTTTTCTTCCACTTTGATCTATATTTTGTTAGGTGTTTCGTATCAAATCATGAAATTTTTCCTTTTTTGATACCAATATACCATTCATCAATTATACCAAAAAATGGTTTCATAATATTAGAGGTGGCAAAGTGAGTTGACCTGTTCCGTCCCGCTATCAACTTGTCAAAAAAATAGGACGTGTCGGTTGGCCTGCCTCTTCAATGTTGATTCAAAATATCAATTTTTCCCATTTTATGGTGGGCCAACCCATTTACAAAATAAAAAAAAATACAAATAAATCATATTTTATGAATTTTATAATATTATTTAATCTCATTTAGTTTTTTTAATCCCAAACCAAATGTATACTAATATTTAGTCACACATTCTTTAGGAATTCATGTTTGCCTCCATATATGGATAACATTTATAATAAATAAAAAAATTCTTTTTTTAGAGGAGTTCTAAGATAAATTTTTTTGGATATCACAAAATTTTAGTAACAAATAAAATATTACTTTACAGTAAAAAAATGACCAAGCAGGTTGAACCTGTTTTGACCTACCCTTATGCGGCCAGGTTGAAACGGGTTAGTGGGTTAAAAATCTCAAATCAACCCTCCATTTATGGCGAGTTAAACGGACCAACCCGATGGATTAGGACCATTTTACTACCTCTAATATATATGGATCCGTAATGATAAGTGTCACTTCAACCCAAAATCTTAAGGCGTTGGGTGAGGCTAAATTACTTATTTTGTATCTCTTTAACACACCCCATCATACAAGAGCCCTTTGGACTTGAAGCGTTAATATGACACAAGCCCATTTTTTGTCTTTCTTGTGCTGCACAAGCCCATTTCTGAAAGTGGGGCGGTGAAGATCGAACTCGTGACCTTGTGGTCACTTAAGCACTGATACCATTAAAAGAACCAATTCAACCCAAAAGCTTAAATGGGTGGGTGGGAGCCATTTTAATGATTTATAATATTCTCTATCTAATACACCCCTCACACAAGAGCCCATTGAGCTTGAAGGGTGGATAATATACAGGACCACTTACATGTACTAAGAAAATTTAACAATAGTAAGCGGGGCGGCGAGAATCGAACTCTGAATACCAAGGCTATGATAAACATCATTGCAATCCAAAACCTTAAGGCATCATGTGAGGTTAAATTATTTATTTATATCTATGTGACACATAATACCCCTTGATTCACATTTTGTTGGGCCAGATGTCCCTTTAGACTTAATGAGAAGTACATGAATTATTCAACCATAGAAAAGAAAGAATGAGTTTGCCATGAATACCGCAACTTATTTGAATAAAAAGTGGTTCCGGTTGCGACTAAAAAAAGTGATTCCTGTTACTAGATGAATCAATCTTATGGTTGAGATATCCACTCCAACATCGTATCTTGATTTTGTTTTTGTCATAATCCCTATATGAACGCGTTGTGTAACATCCCCGTCTCAAGCCAGTTCAATTAACATACATATGATACGAACAGAAACAGTGGAAGACTTAACTTATGAAATACGAGCTAACCTTTTTTCCTTTTTCATTAATCTTAATTCACATGATATCTCACATTGCATACTTCTCCTAATTTAATTTGTATTTGACGAAGACGAAAATCGGGCAGACTAACCTCTGTAAATTGGACAATTGGGGATTTCCCAATACCACTCTCAAAGGTTCCCGATAAACAGTTTATACCATATATGATTTCAGAATTACCAGATATCTACATAGGACTATATACCCATCCATGGTTGCATGCATAACTGGCTCCGTGCCACTATGTCTAACAGCTTACATATTTCAGGACATGCATATATCTGAATACACAAATGTACATGCATCAAATATGAACACATGTACAAAACATATATGGACCATATATTATATAATAGATCAAACATCATGATCCTAAAATGAATAGAACACTATACAACAGTACATATTCTCCAAAAATAACATCTATAATAAATAGTAGCGTCCGGCCACCCAGAACTCCATATCCTCATACTAGTACCTCTAGCCACGGGTAGTGTCCTTGTCCCATGAGGGCTATTCAATTACCTGTGTTCCTGAAATCATATCCCCAAACAGGGTTAGAGACGAATCTCTAGTAAGCTCCAGGTTTATGGAAAAACTCTCCATACTCTGGGCTCACTTCCTGCATGACAGTCATATACATAATATACAAAACATCATATAAGCAAATATCATAGCTGAACAAGTATATATACATATCTTATTAGAGATGCACGCAGTATTTCCCAAGGGGTGACCCCAAGCGGAAATCAACGCACATAAATTCATTTACGAAAATCAACACAATAATCACATCAGAACAAAACATATCTTATCAGAGACGTACACAGTCATTCCCAAGGGGTGACCCCAAGCGGAAATCAACGTACGTGTTCCCAAGCGAGGACCCCAAGTGAAACCATAACATATCAGAGGTGTACACCATTAGTCCCGAGGGATGAACCCAAGCAGACATCAGTGCACATAGGATCAATGGCCAGAGATCATCACATAACAGAGGTGTGCACATTCAATCCCAAGGGGGGACCCCGAGCGAGAATCAGGGCACATGTTCCCAAGGGAGGACCCCAAGCGGAACTCAACATATAACAGATATATACACAGTCAGTCCCAAGGGAGGACCCCAAGCGGACATCAGTGCATATCAAAGTAAACACATCAAAGCATATCAAAAGTAAACACATCAAAGCATATCAAAGTAAACACATCAAAACATATCACATCACATCATCATATAGTTCTATATGAATGCATCTATATCATATATCTCATACATATCATACAACCTGACCACAGTCTAATACACTATGGCGGAACACAAAATAGGAGCGAACCCCATAAACATAGAGCTTACCTCTTGGAGATTTACAATTTGGTTACTTGAAGAACAAGCTACTTATCTTGCTCCACGAGAATCCAAACGTTCACGGTCCCTACGCACACCTAGAGAAGGAATTCAACACAAAACTCAATAAAATGATATAATGTCATGTAAATATACAAGACACACACTTTATTATTTATTTTCTTTTTTTTTTTGGTAAAAATTTATTATTAAGTCATGAGTGGGTGGTTCTTTGTTCAACAAATCCCCACAAAATTCCACATATTCACTTAGTCTTACGATAGTCTCAAAAGGCCTTTAGAACACTCGTTACTCCTCTGAGCACTTAAAAGCCTATTTTTCTCAATATAAGGCAGAATACCCATTACAAAGGAGCTATAAGATTTCTCTTTGTCTAGTGCCTAAACCCAAGCTTAGCCACCTATATAAATTATTTTATGCATATAAGTGTTCTCACTTTGCGAAACAATATCTTCGAACATATACCTCATTTGAAAATTATCAAAACTCTTTTTAAGGCCATACAAAGGAGCTACCTTATTTTCATTTTTATTTCACCAAAGCGAAGGTCTATACATCTTAGAATATTATTCCACGCATAAAAGTATGCTCGCTTTGTAAAACAGTAACTCATAGCACATACTACCTTTGAAAATGACTAAGAGACACGTAAAGGAAATCATGCCAACATCATGATTCCAATGCTTTAGTCCATCAAATTCAAGCATATCACACACCTCTAATCTAAGATTCATTAATTCATATATATAAGATACTATTCATGTATACGTCACTATTCACGTATACAACACTATTCAAAAATACGGTATCT
This sequence comes from Gastrolobium villosum, assembly GCA_032173675.1. Taxonomy (NCBI): domain Eukaryota; kingdom Viridiplantae; phylum Streptophyta; class Magnoliopsida; order Fabales; family Fabaceae; genus Gastrolobium; species Gastrolobium villosum. Next base: position 40,082 of record JAVKPL010013384.1, on the reverse strand, counting down.
TTAATTTTCTAAATACATTTTCACCGTTAAAGTTCTGACCTAAACATTTTTCTCAACATGAGCTAAACCTGAATCAAGCTCTAACATGCTCTATCAAACCAAATTTTCAAAATGAAAACCTAAATCAATCTTTCTCAAAACTCAAAGAAAACTAGGATTTCTTAACATAGATTTATCTAGAATCACCCAATAAATGGATTTCCAACCTCAAATGAAATCAAAACACCTTCTTGGACCTTCAATCAACATTGGGGCACCACTTTCCCTTCCATTTTCCTCTCAATACAAGATTTTTTGATAAATTATGGATTAGGGGTTGTGTTTGTCTCCCAATTATAAGCAACTTTGCTTTTTACCTCAATTGATTTCATTAAGAAATGAATAAGTTGGAATTAAAGCCCTCATTCAATGGCTACGGTCGACGCACAGAGAAGAAGAAGAACAAGGCGCGTATGAGGAGAAAATGAAATGAGGTAGTGGTTTATACATTTAAGTATTAAATTAGTTTAATTGGTTAAAATTTTATTTATCTACGCACATCCATTCACTATCAAACTTTGCACACTAGTTCAGAATATTTTTATGGAAATATTTATAATTTAACTTTTTATTTTCGGGTAACTTTATTTACCCACATTTTTTACTCCTTAACTGTCATTTTAACTCATTTTTCACTAAAGGTGACTTTATTTCTTTTTCTTTATAATTATCCTTCCATATTAAATCCATAATAAAATGTGAGGGTTATTATATGTTGGACACATTTTTTTAAAATTAAAAGTTACTTAAAATAAATATAAGGTGTCCAAAAAATTGACTTACATTTTAAAAAAACTACAGATCATTGGAGCTTTTAGATTTTTATTTTTTCTTTATTATAATTTTTTTATGATAATAAATTTTACAAAATTATGTTTGACTAAATTTTTTCTTTTAAAGAGAAGAAAAGTTAAAAATAAAACCTGTTAAACAAAGTTTTTTTTTATGATGCATTAGATGAAAAGTATTTATAAACCAACAATATCATAATAAAATTGGGAATAACATCATTTCATTAATGATAAAGGATATAAGTGTTATATCCTTTTAGATTCCTAACCATTGATTTCCATCCATCAACGGTTATAATTTATTGGATCAAAATTATTAATTAATTAATTAATAATAAATTTGGTCCATTAAGTTTTGAAGATAGAGTTGCTTGTGGGGGCCTTCAATAGATTATAACCATTGATGGATGTAAATCAACGGTTAGAATCTAAAAGGATATAAGCTTCTATCCTTTAACAGGATAGATATTTTTCCCAATAAAATTATTATTATAAATTTTTTTGTTGACACCTAGATATCATTTAATTAATGAAAAATTCTCAATATTTTATAATAATTTAAGAAATAGAATATAAATTGTAATAAGAATAAAAATTCGTAACTAATAAAAAATAACTTTAACTCAAATTGGTTTTGTAAAAATTTAGTTGTAGGAAAAATGAGTGTATTATGTTATATAGATTCGTTTTGCGTGCCCTAATTTTTTTTGTTCAAAAAATGCGGGTCCCTTAAAATATTATGTATGTAAAAAACTTTTTGTGATCATGTTATATGATAAATGCAAATCCCATACTGTATTTCAACCATAAAAATAATATCAGTTATATCATAAGTTTGTAAAAGCTAACAATGCGTTCGCGCCCTCCATTTATCCGTAATATTATTTCTTGTTTATTCTATTAATCTAATTATCGTTGCACTTATCTTTCACATTCATTCTCGAGAATCGTTTTTATTGATTTTAAAATCATCAATATTTTAAAATATTATAAATATATTTGTATCGGATTGTTAGCACCTATTTTTTTCTCTATATTTTGTGGTTCATAATCAAAAGAATAAATGAATGAAGAAAGGAAAGAGAGGTATTTTTAAAAAAAATTGCAGAATGAATTGGAAATGAGCATGTCTTGCTCCAACTGCGATATCTCATTCATCCACCATCAGATCAAGCTGAAATTTTTTTAGTGAGATATTGACTTATTGTTCATCATATTCAACGGTCGATTTGTTGATTGGAGGCCTATAACACTCCCAGAAAATTCAAATCTGAAACAAGTCTCTTGGGCGATTTTTACTGCAGACAACATTCTTGTGATGACCTTTTGTCTCAAATGAATCGTCGATCGTTCTCAAATTTGATCAGCGTATTCCTCTCATATGATACTTCAATATGACTGGTCTGATTTTTGAATATAGACTCCTAGCATCAGATATAAATTTCGAAAGATGACCTGTTAGTTTTGTTAGAACAGATGCAATTTCGGACAACCATATTGCAAGGATCATTTCTCTCAAATAAACCGTCCGATCTTCCTCAAATTTGGCCAGCATGTTCCTCCCATAGGATACTTCGATATTACGTGATCGATTTTCGAGCTAAGCCCTCTAGTGTAGATATGATTGTCGCAAAATGATTGTCCCCGTTGAAAAAAAAATCAATTTTTCTAAGAAGACCCACATTACCCATTTCTCATTCATTCCCCCTCCCTTTCCTCTGTATAAAGAGTCTCTTCCTCTTCCTTCAAAACACACTTGGAGAGAACCAAATAAAAAAACATAAAAAAGTCACTCGGGCTTTATATTTTAGCTTGTGTCATAGTAATATTTTTTTAAAGATACTTGAACTTTGGATTAAAACCAAGGTAGTGTCATAGTAAAAATTTCATTTTTGAGTAGAATTAGAGGGGTTTGTTAATTTTTCCATGATGGTTGTTAACTTAGTTATCTATGAGGATTAATTTAATCTCATAGTACATTTTTGGGGCATTAAACTTGTTGAGTTGATAATTGTCTATTTTTTATATTTTTTTATACTCTTTATCTGATTTATTATAGATTTTCTTATTATTGTTTATTTTATTTTTTTGTATGTTTTTGTGCTTTTTATTTTTCTTATTAGAATTTTTCTTATGTAGTTTAAAATCTTAATTAGGGATTTGTCATGACGGCTTGTTTTGGCTGTGACAGGACGACCCAAACTAATTTTAAATTATTATTTTGTATTAATTTATTTATTTATTTTAAATTAAGGATTAATTTTGCTTTGACGACTTATTAATTTCATAGTATCATTTATTGTATGATCTAAAATCTTCAAATCTAAAACTTGTAAATGTCTTATTTCAAAAATTAAAATCAGTCACTTAAATAAGTATTTTCTACAAAACAACGTAGCTTTGAGTTTCCTATTGTAGCGAGGGATACGTCGAAGCGAGACTTTTCCGCACAAAAATAAATTTTCAAAGTTTCTTTTCTTTAATCATTTTTGTTTAATTCTTTGTGGTGAAATAAAATTTAAAATCTTATCAATAATTTGCAAAATTAATAAGGTAACCATTTTTTAAAGGATGGTGTATGGTGCTAACACCTTTCTTATTCGTAATCGACTCCTGAACTCATTTCTTTATTTCAAAGACCAGTTTTGTTTTACAAAAAGATTTTTCCAATGTTTTCCCGATTAAACTTTGGTGGCAACTCACTTGTTTTTAATCCGGTTGTAGGATTTTATAAGAGTTATGTTGTAGGAAGAGTGATTGTGTTATGTTATAGAGATTCGTTTTGTGTGTCGGATTTTTTTTTTTTGTTGCGGGCCCCACAAAATGTTGTGAATGTAGAAAAAAATTTCTGATCATGTTAAATGATAGATGATAAACCCCCGGTTGTATGGCTGTGCCACTAAGTATACTCTTTTCTATAATTATTTACTCTCGCTATTGCTCTTGACATGTATGATATCCATCCTCACGGATAGAGCTATATGTGGAAATCACTTCCCATTGCAATAGGAATAAGCATCGATCGTGTCTTGTGTTTCGTCATAACTTTGATACTTATTCCTAATATATACAATGGAATCTGATTTCACTCCTTATCCTCAGCCCTAATATGTACATAGCTAGTGAATCATTCTTTTGTTTAGGAAGCAATTAATTGAATAATTAAAATGAGGTTAACTAAGTCAAATAAAAAAAACCATTTCAATCGCTTTTACCACCAAACTTGCTGATCAGCTGCTGACTCAAATCTTTACGATAGAATGAAGGGTGCATGCAAAGTTTAAAAAGAAGGAAAAAAAAATCTTATCCACATCGGTACTTTACACGGCATGCAAACGAATCAAAGAAGGACCGAGACGTTCATATTGTATAGTTGACAAATTAAGTATAGGGAGCTGCTAGCAAAAGCACTGACACTGAAGACTTATTATATATATTTAATTTCTCGATAAGCTTTAAGAGGTTATCATATTTATTAAATTATTGTTACATTACATGTATTTTAATTAGCGACTAATTCGAAAATATAAACAATCGATACTAGACAATAAAATTCTAAAATATATGTTCGTTCATACGTCATATATTCCACTTTCACATATAACTTTAACCCCCAATGTGGACCGCATTAGAATGCAACTAATTACGAGATAAATTAAAACAATTAATTAGATGTCCAGTACTATAAACCTCTACTTGATTGCAAACAAAAAATAAAAGGAAAACTTGAACGTGGGTTCATGTTGAATCGGATAATACTGCTTTAATTAGGTGCTGAGGTTTGATATAGATACAAATCATCTTAAAGCCATGTCATGGTCTCATTATCGAGGTAATTTAAAGTGATCCGGGACCACCATTTTTAGGTGATTCCTTAGTGTAAATAGTAGGGTAAAATTGGAAAAATGGAAAAATAATAAAAAAAAAAGGAAAGAGAAAATTAATGTTATGAGTGGGAGCACCAAAAAATTCAGTGGTCCTGAAATATATTAAATATTTCCCTCATTATCTAATAATGTTAGGTTACTCCTGTCGCAATCAGTATCCACACATTTTTCAATTTAACCACGTCAGTTTTGGCGTTTTGATATACCAACCCAGTGACTTTCCCGTGTTTGTTGACCACTTTATGGAACTGATTGATATTGGAGTTAATACCCTAATGCGAAGATCTAAGTTTGCTTTTGGACGTTGAAAATGAACCAAGAATTAATATTCACCTATAGCCTAATTGAACTAGGTCGACTGCGAAGAATTAAAATTGATAACCAAACGGCATGAGGGGCTGCACATGTGTAGCATTATCCATTTGCCAACACACAAATGGGAGCAATCAATTCCACGCACGCATAACTTGCTTTTGAACTTTTGAAGTCCATAACATGGCACTGTCACCAGTGAAGCTTGACACAGCGGTCCAAAAGTCGCTGAGAAAATGAAGGAATTTAAGTTTCTGAATTCATGAAAGGGGATCCGTACCAAAAAAGATGGGTTGAACAAGCATCACTACAAAAAGGATGTTTTGAGTTTCAAGCACAAAAAATCCTTAGCCAAACGTATTGTGGTAAAGATTTGGCAATAACTTTGAACATTTAGATGTGAATTCAAACGTCAACCATGTGAGATTGTTGACCTTTTAACTCAATTCCTATTCACTCACTTGTCTTGTCCACGTATGATGTTTCAGACAGAGAGCGACTTTGAGATTTTGAACATCACGTTAAATGTCAATTAGTGTTGAGATATATAGTCCCACGTTAGTTGGATGAGCCGGCGCTTTCAGCAGATTGTAGACGAGGTTCATATCTCTCTTGTTTGGTAAAATCTACAATTTTCACGGATCTCACATAATAATAACCATATTAATAAGATGATAATAGAAGAGAGTTTATTATAGCTTAAGTGAAATTATTATATTTTAATATTTTTTTTACTTTTTTCTTCTTCATATAATTAGGAGAAGAGAGAAAATAAAAATATTGCGGAGGAGAGAGGATAGGTAGAAAATTATAAGAATATAATAATTTCATTTAATATGACACAAACTTATTTTCTTAAAAATAACAAACACTTTTTTCCAATATGTAAATCACCTAATTAATATTAGGAAATGTGATTATTAATGATAGTGCGTAAGGAATCAAGAAGTAAAGAGAGTAAACAATATATAATTAGAAATGGAAAAAGTATTTCTCTTATCCAGTTTGTTCAAAACGACGTTGTTTTGGGTTATAAAATTAAAAAATTATAATGATAAAGACTAATATAACCCTACAATATATTAGAATTACAAAAATATCTTGATTTTCATCCCAAAACAACATCATTTCGGATTCACCTGTATCTCAATTGAATGAAAAATCCCTTCACCCTTATCATGTGAAGAAATTAAATGTTCATCATTAGTGTTATGAATGGGTTAATGCCACTATTTTTTTTATCTATTTATACTATCTCGTAATTACTTTTATTTTTTATTTTCTTAATTATATTTAAGTAATTTTAAAGTCAAACATATTTTTATTTATAGCATTTTATATTAGGGTAAAGGATTTCTCCAGTTAATGGAAATAAGTTATCTCCGATAAGTTCAAAATTATGTCATTTTGGATAAAAATCAAGTTATTTTTATAATTCTCATATGACCCGAGAAATATTTCTCCTTTATGTTATTGTCTATTTATATTTGGATTCTCTCCAAACCATTCTGCAGCTCTTTTTTCTCTCTTGGAATAGAACCGTTATGTTACAGGCACGATCTTAATCCATGTTGAGAAAATCTTGGCGCGAAATATGAAAGCGGTGCTGATTGTCGGTACTATATTTGCATTGGTTGACGTGGAGCATTTTCTGCTATTACTATCATTTATGCTACCACCACCGGCCACCGGGCCCCATTACTTCTCCCCATTTGTTATTCTCCACTCAATCCTTCTTCCTTGTTTTAATTTTACTTTTAAAACAAAATGGAGTAATTCTTTCTAACGTATGTACATACATCACTAAAATTCAAATTATTATTTGATATGTGTAACATGTTAGGGTGTTTATAAATCAATTAAATTCAATTCAAATTACAAAAAAAAATAGGGAATCGAAAAATAGAATCTAGATAAACTGATAAAATATATATATTTTTAATCTGATTGGTTCGATTTTCAATTCTTATTTAAGTATTCAGTGCTATAAAGGTTTTTTTAATAAAAGAATTGTAAGCGGTAGGATAAGTGTGGCTTTGCGCTGCACTCATGAAAACCATAGATATATCTATCAAGATAGCCAACGAAATTTCGACAGATCATCCGGTTCAATCGAGAATATCTTTATTGTTATTCGACATATTTTTCACGTGACACGTATTTTCTTATATTATATTATTAATAAATACTTTTTTTAAATTAGATGAAAGAGTAATTTGATAAAAAAATAAAACACATATCACCAAAAACACTAATTTTTTTTCCTTTTCAACAAGACAAACACAGTTTTCAGCACCAGATTTTTTAACCGACACTACCAGATTTTTTTCCCCTTCTCTATTTTTTATTTATTTTTTAATTGCACTATAGAAACAAATCATTGGAACGTGGAAACTTCGCTTCTCTCTCTCTCATACACACTCAGCCACAGTAAACACAAGTGTGGCTATTCTCTTTTGTTTATGCATTCTTTATAAATAGCGACGCAGTGCTACCATTAAGATTCCCCCTCCTCTCGCTCCTAATTCTCCCTTTCTCTTCATAACACATATTAATTATAGTATTAGCAATTGATAAATCTGCATCCTATAATCCTCTGTTTCTCCCTCCATTCAACTTCGTGTCACAAACTAACAAACTTATAGTTCCCTATTACTATGGGTCTGTTCTTATGTCACCGACATTATTCTTCTCAAGCGTTATTGGGTTTCGTACTCTTCCTCGTTTTCCAAGGTTAATTTCGCCTTTTCTTTTTTTTTTTTTTTAATAAAATGGGTCTTTCAGTTATTTTTAAGAAATGGAGAACTCGTATATAAGATTAACGAAACTAACTAAGATTTTCCAATGTTCAGGGGTTTCAGGGGCAACATTTACCTTCACGAACAAGTGCGATTTCACAGTATGGCCAGGAATTTTGGGAAAACCAGACCTCGGAAGCACAGGCTTTGAGCTCACAAAGGGAAGTTCCAGAACCTTCCAGGCCCCAACCGGTTGGTCCGGTAGATTCTGGGCAAGAACCGGTTGCCAATTCGACGATTCAGGCAACGGAACTTGCGCCACCGCCGACTGCGGCTCCGGACAGATAAACTGCAACGGCGCCGGAGCCTCACCGCCGGCGACACTCGCCGAGTTCACACTCGGCACCGGTTCCATGGACTTCTACGATGTGAGCCTCGTGGACGGTTACAATCTGCCAATGATGGTCGTAGCCAGCGGCGGATCGGGGTCGTGCGCCGCCACCGGTTGCGTTGCTGATCTCAACCGGCGATGCCCGTCGGAATTGAGGGTCGACGGCGGCGATGCCTGTCAGAGTGCTTGTGGCGCGTTTGAGAAACCAGAGTATTGCTGCAATGGAGCGTTCAGCAACCCTTCCACGTGCAAGCCCTCTGTGTACTCACAAATTTTCAAGTCTGCGTGTCCTAAATCCTATAGCTATGCCTATGATGATGCCACTAGCACGTTTACGTGTTCTGGAGCTGATTACACAATCACATTTTGTCCTTCTTCTTCCTCAAGGTAATTAACGATGGATGACACATAATTGTCTTTACAATATACAAAGATGCGTGTACAAATTTTTGTTTATAAACTTTAGGTAAACATTTCTACAACACAACAACTTTTAGATAAGTTTATTTACAGATGTGATTTTTAACTATGTTCTTCCGGGAAAATATCACGTTGCTCCTTTTTTTTTCTCTTTCTTCAGAACTTTTTTTTTAGCTGCCGTGAAGAAAAAGAAAAGAGCATTATAACTATGTTCTCCGGAGAGAACATAGTTAAAAATGAGATAAGCTTATCTAAAATTACCGTAGAAATATTTTTGCATTTATAAATTATAGTATCATTTTTCTGAAAAAAATAGTGTAATCTAGTGATGTGATAATTGAGGAGAGTTTTATTTTTTTGATATTTATAATTATGTATTATCAAAGTTCATAAAGTAAAAAAATTGCGTAAAATTTTGGTTATATGTTTTGTGTCGACATTAATTCATATAAGATGCTTAATGATTGAGATATTGGAACTTGTTCTTTTTATTTATTTGCAGTCTAAAGTCTTCAACGGATTCGTCTCCAAAGGCAACGGATTCAGCATCAGGGTCTGGTTCAGATTCCTCGGTTGAGCAATCAGCACTAGCTTCAACTTCGTGGCTAGCTGATATGGCTACAGCTACAGGGTCATCCACCAGAACCCGGCCTTTCGTTTATTCAAAGATTTCTTTTTTGGTGGCTGTTACTTTCATTCTTTTGCTGGCTTAGTTTCTGTGTCCCTTTCACAGTGACGTCTCAGCTGCATCCTTATCTTCCATTCAGAGAAGCAGCAGAAACACGATTGATAACATCAGTGAAGTGTTGAGGACTATTGTGATTGTTAAATTATATGTAAAGGATAAGCATTTTAATCATTTGTCGCATATTTTCCTTATGGTTATGATGAATTCTTTAATTCTGAGCCTTTGTAATTGGAGAGTTTGGTGGAGTGGGGGAATGAGGTGCGTTCTCTGGATTAAAAATGTGAGCACAAATTCAAAGATGTCTTTTAAATTAATGAGTACTCGGATTAGTGGGTTTTGAGGCCCATCACCTTTTTGCTCTTTCGGCCTTGCTAGGAATTTGTAGAGTTGTCCAAAAAATAAAAAATCAAAAATTTGAACTGAAGTGAAGGTGAATTCAAGTGAATTGGTGATGAATTGAACTATCTTTAAAGAACTACTTCAAGAATCAAATTAGTTCAAGAATCGAATCATTTTTATCTTGTTATTTTTTTTTTCTTTTCAGAATATATTTAACCTAAACGAATTGATTTTTAACCGAATTGAATTGTTTTTAATTTGAACCGAACCGAGTCGAATCAATTCGGTTCAGTTTTTTAAGAAATTAAGTTCAATTTTACTCGTGCTGACGCTCAAGTGTTAGCTGGAGTATGATGGTTGGTATTTTTATTTTTTTTTAATTTCTTTTGTAATGTTAACTGAAACAAGGGTATAGTATTTCATTAGTAAAATAAAATGACGCCTTAGGGTAATTTATGATCGATCAACAGAAATTGGTGACAAGAATGTCCCAAAAATAAATAAATAAAGAAAATGGTGACAAGATGTAGGAAATGTTAAACTCAATTATATGAATCTTAAACATATAAAGTACCAATTTTAATTTTTGTCTCACCAATTATTTGTGGGTCCCCCTTATAATTTTATTTTCTTAACATAGAATAATTCATCTCAAACGACATAATAAAAATATGGGGAGGATATTATAATAACCTAGTTGTGTTACTACCATATTATTACTTACTATCAATCAATTTCACCGTTAAATCGATTATGTTGATCCAATGGTTATATTTATTTTTATCTTTATATGGTTATAATTTCCCATATTTAAAGTAAAAGTAATAAATATGAGAAATCATAACCATACAAAAGCAAAAATAAATATAAAGTATTAAAATTGGAAAATCATGAACATACAAAAATGAAAATAAATATTACCGTTGGATACAAAGATGGAAATAAATATTACCGTTGAATCAACTTAATTGATCTAATGGTGAGAATGATTGATAGTAATTTGATAGTAACACATTTTGATTGTTACAATATCATCCCCTAAGAATATTTCCCATAAAAGATAGTTATGCAGATATTTCTGGGGAATCCAAGGGCTGGACTGGATAAGGTTTGAAACTTTGGAGGATTTTGAATTGCCATCGTCCACAAAAGGCTAGATGACAAATTGATTAGTACAGACAAACAGCTGGAAACATGTATGTTCAAACTCCTTTTGTGATATGTCACGAGGAAGGAAGCCTACGTGTATTCTTTTTATTACAATCAAAAGAAAGATGAAGAATGTTTTCCAAAAAAACAGAAAGATGAATAAAAGGATAAAGTGGGGAAAATGAATTGAAAGCATAAAGCCACGATTTTTAGATTGAGACCTGTAAAGCTGGAAGATATTGCAATGATAATTCATCATGAAAAAAAGATTATGGTGTTGATACAAAACGCTCGATTATTGAAAGTGAGTGCAGATAAAAAATATGCATTTTCGGATTTACATCATAGCATGACTGTTGGATGACGGGTTGCTGTGTAAGATACGCCAGCATTCAAAAGCTTAATGATGGAGATGTAATTTACATTATTCTAATTAATTTCCATAATTAGTACTTTATTATGAGTCTTAATGATTAGTGTGTTTTAAAAGTATTATTTTCATAGTATTTCAATTTTTTAAATCATTTAAATATATTTAAAGTATAAAACATTAAATAATTTTCAAAATTTTAAATACTATTGTTTACTAACAATTTTTATTTTAAGTTCTTATCAAAGTCTCTAAAATAAGAAAACATTTTAAAGGAAAAAGTTATAAATTATAATCATTAATTAAAAAAATTAAAAGAGTAAAGTTTAACGACTATATGATTTGCTATAAAGAAGCATATACTTTATAACAATTTCTACTATTGGTTTTTTAATCATAAGTTAAAATAAAAATTCTTTAAAGTATACCATTAGCTATGATGTATTGACACTTTAAAAAAATCTAACGTGTCATATCTGATATTCTCGACACTTTAACACGTGTTGCAGAGAGTCAAAAATTGGTTCCAAGGTTGCGTTACATTGCGTTGTTTTTTTAGTTCCAACAATTGGATTCATTGGATTACAATTAGGGGTGTTAATGGGCCAAGCCGAGTTTTAGTCCTTAAAGGCTAAGTCTGTGTTTAAATGTGTCAAACTGTTCTAGTCTGTAACCTGTTACGAATATTGTAAATAATCAATTTAACCAAAAAACTTAAATTATTAAATGAAGACCAATAAATGGTATATATATTTCTTTAACACGTCCCCTCACGCAAGAGTTCATTGACATGAAGGGTGGATAATGCACTGGTGTCCCTATGCTATAAGAAATTTCACAAGAGAAAATGGGGGCGGTGAGGATTGAGCCCGTGACACCGAGACTCTGATACCATGTAAAGAATTAATTCAACTGAAATCTTAAGTTGTTAAGTGAAAACCCATCAATTGTTTATATACTACTCTAGCAAATATAATTATCAGTCTGTGACTTGACTTATTAAAAAAAAAGCATGGCTTAGCTGTTAAAAAATTAAGACAACAAAAATTTATCCATACAGAATATGCAATCAACAACAGTAATAATTCTACAAAGATTTATAAATTCAATGTATACCTGAACAACATAATATAAAACAAAATTATTTAAAAAATCTATTTAACAATAAACTAATGTAGAATGATGCTAGACCACGAAGAGGAAGTGAAATTTAGGTTGGTTTAATAAATTAGTAGTATAAAAATTATAAAATAAAAATAAAAGTTAATATATTATGTCAGCCTCTAAGATCAGACATTTGAATTGGAGTATGCGCGACCTCTTTATTAAATGAGCTTTTACAAGTCCAAATCTATATTCAACAATCAAAATAAATGGGTCAGACTAGGCCTACATAAGTTTGACCTCTAACTCTTTTAACATCCCTAATCTCGGTTACCATTTTATTGAATTTAATATAAATGTTTATGATATCTTATGTTTACAAAATTAATAGATATTATAAGTTTAACTTCATTTTTTGGTTAAATGATTGAATATTAAATTTAATATACACTATATAAATTAAAAATATTATTTAATATCAAAACGTGTTATAACATATCAAAATATAATATTTTTTAGAATAAATATATCGAGTGTCGTGTGTAAGTGTCGGTACACGATAACCCATTAATGTAAAACAGTCAAATTATAAGGTATCATAGCTAGCAAATTACTTTTACTGTATCAATTATACACTCGTCTGATATAAAAATAGAAGTTTTCAACCACAAAGTCAAAATTATTACGCGAAACTGGATAGTAGGCATATTCGATTTTTTGATGTTTGCTTACTGAATAATTGGGATAGACACACTAGAATTTCGATTAACTTCATTTGCCTATTGATCTATTGTAAACACAACACATACGGAAATGTAATTTGAAAGTCTCTGTATAAGTAACATCTTTTATCTTTCCGTTAGATAAATTTTAATTATAGTTGTGTCTTTTTAGTTATGAAGAGTTGTGTTATTTGGGCTCTTTAGTTATAAAGAGTTGTGTTATTTGGAGTCTTTAAGCTTTTGTATTTTGGCCTATAAATAGGTCCTTTGTATTTCATATCAAACAAGCCTGTGAAAAAGAGATAATATAAGAAATAGAGATTTTTTCAGCTCCTTTATCATTGAGTTATTTATTTATTTTGCTCCTAATATAGAAATCGATCCAACAAATTGGTATCAGAGCTATGGAGAGTGTGACTACTACCAGTATGTCGTTGCCCCGCCTGACAAAGGTGAATTATGTGAATTGGAGCATTCAGATGAAGGCTCAGCTCGAATCCCAAGATGCTTAGGAAGTTATTCAAGAAGGTTTTGCTGAACCTGCATCCACAACAGGATTTTCGGCAGCTCAAAACAAGGCGTTGAAAGAGACGCGTGCGAAGGACAAGGCGGCCTTATACATGTTATTCTGAGCTGTAGACGAGTCCAGATTTGAGAAGATAGCAAGTGCAAAGACGCCTAAGGAAGCGTGGGACATTTTGGAGAATGTCTATAAAGGAGCTGACCGAGTTAAGCAGGTCCGACTTCAAACTCTGCGTGGCGAGTTGGAAGGAATGAAGATGAAAGATTCATAGGGTGTATCCGATTTCATCACCCGAGTTCAAGCTGTGGTGAATCAGTTAAAATAGAATGGAGAGGAATTATCTAAGACTAGAGTTATTGAAAAGATTCTGAGGTCGCTGACAGATGACTTCGAAAACGTCGTATGTGCAATTGAGGAGTCTAAGGACTTGGCTACGCTTTCTGTTGAAGAGCTAGCTGGTTTTCTTGAAGCGCATGAGCAGCGCAAGAAGAAAAAGAAGGAGGAGTCTCTTGAGCAAGCACTCCAGACAAAAGCAACAATTAAGGATGAAAAGGTGCTATATGTAACATCCTGAGCGCTGACGAGGGCGGGGAGTGATCGCCGGTGCGAAAGGGCATGGATAAGGAGCGGCTCCTGACAGGCTTCCAGCGTGGGGGTTATATGCATGGATGAATCGAATCGATACCCGAAAGAGAGGGATTCCAAAGACTGTACATATGTGAGACTGCACTGTTTGGAATAGCTTATAAAAATTAATTGGTACTACCTATACTAACAAGATGCATCTTCTTTTCGGTAGCCAGAACGGAAGAACTCCACAGTTAAGCGTGCTTGACTTGGAGCAATTCTGGGATGGGTGACCTCCTGGAAGTTTTCCAGGAAATGTGCGAGTGAGGAAAATGCACACTGAAAAGTCTCATGTTAGTATGTGAGGATAGTCCTTGATTCTTTAAGCGGCCAGGCGTTACAAGTGGTATCAGAGCAGGCCTCTCTTCCAGTACGGTGTGGTTCGAGGACGAACCAGGCGGAAGCTGGTAGGCATGTAACATCCCTAGCGCTGACGAGGGCGGGGAGTGATCGCCAGTGCGAAAGGGAATGGACAAGGAGCGGCTCCTGACAGGCTTCCAGCGTGGGGGTTACATGCATTGATGAATCGAATCAACACCCGAAAGAGAGGGATTCCAAAGACTGTACAGATGTGAGACTGCACAGTTTGGAATAGCTTATAAGAATTAATTGGTACTACCTATACTAACAAGATGCATATTCTTTTCGGTAGCCCGGACGGGAAAAACTCCACAGTTAAGCGTGCTTGACTTGGAGCAATTCTGGGATGGGTGACCTCATGAGAAGTTTTCCCAGGAAGTGTGCGAGTGAGGAAAAAGCACACTGAAAAGTCTCGTGTTAGTATGTGGGGATAGTCCTTGATTCTTTAAGCGGCTAGGTGTTACATTATACTCTCAGAATGTCCGAGGTAAAGGTCGTGGAAGAGATGGACGAGTAAATGGCCGTGGTGGTAGAGGTTGTGGTCAAGAAGGTTAGAGTGAGGAGGAAGAACAGTCAAGCCAACAGAACTGGCGTGGAAGAGGAGGTCGGTCATATTACTCCA
The DNA here is from genome assembly GCA_032173675.1 of Gastrolobium villosum. Taxonomy (NCBI): domain Eukaryota; kingdom Viridiplantae; phylum Streptophyta; class Magnoliopsida; order Fabales; family Fabaceae; genus Gastrolobium; species Gastrolobium villosum. The sequence goes on along the minus strand of JAVKPL010013384.1, from coordinate 25,000 downwards.
AAATTAAGTGCTACAAGCGTGGCAAGTATGGTCACTATGCAAAAGATTGCTACTCGGATAAATGTTACAATTGTGTTAAGATCGTACATTTCGCAAGAGATTGCCGAGATGAGAAAGAGGTGGAAGAGACAACCAACCTAGCCACGGAAGATGAGGCGAAAGAAGGTATTCTCATGATGGCACACAATGAAGTCAACACCGACAATGACATGGTGTGGTACCTCGACACGGGTGCAAATAACCATATGTGCGGGCATGAGCACTTGTTCAAAGAGATGCGAAAGCTGGAAACTGGACATGTGTTGTTTGGAGATGCGTCGAAGGTTGAGGTCAAAGGCCAATGTACGATTTGTTTCTTACAAAAGGATGACTTGTTGGGTCAATCCGAGATGTGTATTACGTACCAGACCTCAAGAGCAACATTTTGAGTATAGGACAACTCGTGGAGAAAGGTTACTCGGTACTTATGAAAGACCGGATTTTACACTTGAAAGATAAGCAAGGGCGTTTGGTTGCTCGAGTTGAAATGGGGAGAAATCACATGTATAAGCTGAATTTGAGAAGCATGCAAGAAAAATATTTGCAGGCAGACGTAGAAGACAAGGCGTCACTGTGTTTGCAGGTAGACGTAAAAGACAAGGCGTCATTGTGGCAAACTGCCATGGACGAGGAGATTAAAGCAATTGACCGCAGCAACACATGGGAGTTAGCGGAATTGCCGAAAGAAAGTCAGCCCATTGGTGTGAAGTGGGTGTTCAAGAGAAAGATGAAAGCTCAAGGTGAGATAGAACGGTACAAGGCGCGACTTGTTGCAAAAGGATACAAGCAAAAGACGAGAAGTCTTGATGTTTCAACTCCGATGGAACCGGGTGCAAAACTCTCGAAGTTTGATGGAGGAGAACGATTCGATGCAAGGAAATGTGGAGTTATTACATATGACAAGTTAAGACCAAGTCGGAGATATTTTCACAAAACCCCTACCGACGTTACTGCTGGAAAATTGCAAAAGAATGATTGGCATGAAGGATGGAAGGAATATTTAAGTTTATGGAGGAGATTTATTAGATAAACTTTAATTATAGTTGTGTCTTTTTAGTTATGAAGAGTTGTGTCTTTTTAGTTACGAAGAGTTGTGTCGTTTGGCTCTTTAGTTATGAAGAGTTGTGTTGTTTGGAGTCTTTAAGCTTTTGTATTTTGGCCTATAAATAGGTCCTTTGTATTTCATATCAAACAAGTCTGTGAAAAAGAGATAATATAAGAAATAGAGTTTTTTCAGCTCTTTCATCAATGAGTTATTTATTTGTTTTGCTCCTAATATAGAAATCGATCCAACATTCCCATTATTGAAACGTTTATAACTATAATTATATGAAATTTATACAAAATTATTATAAAATTCATATGTATTATGAATGTGCTTATACCATGAGCACTATGTTCATGCAAGTATATCTCATAAACAATTGGACACAGTCATGCTGAAATCCGAGAAAATCCAAAGCTTTTGTTATTACATTCTAAAGGTGAAATGTACATGAGAGATGATGGAGAAATGCAGTTGCTTTTTATGATCTTGTAGGCACATTTCAAGCACCACTTGTTATCAGATAATGAAATAAAGCTGCGGAGACGCCAAAACTATGGTGATCTACATTTCCGTTCCTAAATGGTAATGAGATTCCATTTCCAGCTTTGCTAACAGAAGGGTTGCGAGTGATAGTGATTCTTTCGCAAAATTGGGTCTTTTGGGAGATAAGATGACTTCAGTCCATGTTTCAGTGGTTGTTGTTTTCTTTCTAATTTCAACTTTTTCCTAAATGTTTCTTCACACCAAAGGCAATTGGAAGTAGTTACTTAGAAAGGATGCATAAAAGATATAGGAGGTGAACGAAATATTTCGTACATAAGCATGTATAACCAACCATATGAAGAAAATAAGAACAAACCCCCCCCCCCCCCCCCCAAAATTATGTTATAGATAACCTAGCGTTAATTTATGAGAGCCCTTTGGAAATAAAACTAATCCTTACATTCTATAATTTGGAAAGTTCTTCAATATTAATTGAAGTAGCACCTAGCATGCTATGTACAATCAAGCATGAATATTCTTCTGCTTGGAAAATACAATAGCGATCATGACATCATATGATTTTAGACATTAACGAGAAAAATCAACTAATCAATAAAAGTAAACTAATATTTGCTTGCTTCCGTAATAGCTAAGAATACCATGTCATGTCATAAATAATCTCACTGACAGAGCACATCCTAGTACTGTTACTTACAAGAGAAAAGCAAGCATCTATCTTCCACATGGATTAAATTGCAGCTTAAGCTTTTGACACTGTGTTTAGCTTCACCCCATTGGTGGATTTGATTTTTTCCTCATGGAAAGCTATCTGAAAGCTTCTTGTTACTTTGAAGCTTCAAGATAAGTAAACTTTTTCTTGCAGTTTCAGTGTATAAACCAATAGCAAATCCAAAATAACATCACCTTCGCAAAATCTAAAAAGTTCACATAAATGATTCATTGAACTTGTTATTCTTTGGTCATACTTGGAGACAGCAATATGCAAAAGAGCTTTATCACTGCTAGTGCTAACATACTATTATTATCTACCAAATACAGAACTTTTAATTTCTCTTTTCTTTTCTTGAATGCACCAAGTGGATTAGAAAAAACTTCTTGAAATCTCGGGGGTACTTTTACGGCTGAAATTTAATTCTTCACCCGATTAAGGTGAACCTTCAAATATGCTTCATATTCATTTAAGCTTGTATGACACAATATGATAATAGTGCTGTCTACGGACGATGTGACCCCCAAACAATAGATTACGTAAGGTTGGTTCGTAATTGGAGCGTCATGACTAGCACCTCTCGTGGTTGTCTAGCCCTTATCTTTATCGATTGTACAAAAAAATGCCATTAGCATGACATAAACATTTTTCCCATTAACTAAGCAGTTATGGCTATATCACTAAAAACTGCACAGAAGATTTTCTACGTTTTCACCTTATTATAGAAATGCATACAAGATAGGATCGTTTTTTACCTATAAATCAAATAAATCTAGACAAAAGCCAGAAGGTAAAAGCAACAGAAAGCAACCCATGGGCTATTGGGAAACTTTTTGGCGGTTGGGCCATCTCTCTAAAGTTCACCTTCAAATTATATATCTTTACAATTTTCATAATTTAAAATCTAGATCTTACTTTTAATTTTCACAATTCAGACATGGGTACATGTTCTTACTAAATTAATTAATAACTTATGTTGAGATATATAAAAATCATTAATATAATCTCATCCAACAACTTAAGCTTTTGGATTAAATTAGTTTTTTACCTCGTATTAAAGCCGGGTACCGGGTTCGATCCCCACTGTCCCCACTTTCTTCAAGTGGAATTAAAATAAATACAAGGCAAATCATAAAAATTTGGGCTTGTGCAATATCCACGCTTCAAGTCCAAAGGACTCTTGCATGAGGGGTACGTTAGAGGATAATATAAACCATTAAAAATGCCTTCACCCAATACTAAGATTTTGAGTTGAGGTGGTTCTTTACATTGTATCAGAGCATCCATGTTTCGGGTTCGATCCTCACTGCCAATAACTTCTATTTATCCTGGTTTTTTTCCTCCTCAAAAATGCTGTTCTGTTGTCGTACTAAACTGTTAGTGGTTAACTAAGTTCCTGATTTTCGAAATTGTGTCATAGAGGAATTTTCTTTCAATATTTTGCAGATGTATAGTGGCAATTGTTGATGGTTGTATGTGCAACTAATGTGGAGTTTATAAGGCCTTGGGCACTCCCACCCTTTGAACTAGCTTTTGGGTGGTGTATCCCAAGATTTTTTACAGCAATAAATGTTAATGCTGTATTTAGGCGAACAGCATGAACTCAGACAAGGGAGGTCTCCAACCATAAGTAGAAAGTTCAAATCACATTGTTTGAGAGATCGATATCATATCTTATTCGAAAATCTTAAAGGATTGAGTTTTTCAGTCTTTTCATTTATTGTGCCCATACTTATATTATTCATAACTAATATATGATTTAATTACTTATACTTAAATTTCCAACACTTTTTCCTACTTTGAATGTTGGGTATTATTTCTATGTATATAATTTACTGCATGATGAGCTAGAGATTACTTCTAGGCTGTTAAGAAGGAGATGAGGTTATTCTAGAACAGTTGTTCTTTTGAAAAATAAAGCAACTGCAATTGATTGCAAAAGTTTGTCATTCACTATTTGTTACACAAAACAGCAAAATGGAATTTTAATGTGGTGCATGAATATATGAAAACAAATCAAGGTTTTATTTGGGAAGCAGATTTTGGTGTTTCATTAATTAGATATGTTTTACATCTAATCATGGTTCATACAATTTGAAACCTCCCCCTGTATCTTTGACCCCTTGCATCTTTCAACCAGTTATTCTGTAGCCAACCTTTTTTCATGTAGGCTGGCTCAATTTGTGCCTAGGCAGTTGCTAGTTGCCGGTCTTTCTATAACTTCTGATCTTGTATCTCATATTTCAATGTAGAAGCATATCATTTATTATTTCATGTTTTAATCAGTCTTTTGATTTAGAAATCTAAAACTAATTTTGTGCTCTACATTTTTTTTTTTCATGAGAATGGGTTAGGGTGGGCTAGAGCCAGCCCATTTCTATATATTTTTCAATTTAATAGATTGTTCATGACTAGATCTTATGAGTTTTTAGTCAAATAGACTTTTATCTTATGAACATTTTGATCTTACTCATATGGATTAGGGCTCAATGGAGTAGCTGAGCCAAATCAACTGCTCCAACAAGTGTAGAATAATATATGGAATACATACACAACATGTTGTGAATTTGAGTGCACTTTGGTTAACAGATATTGGCAATCATCTTCTAACCTGAAAGTGTAAAAATCTGCCCAAAAAATTTCCTAAGCCTATGTAAAAAAAGTCAAAAGAGAATCATCTCTGTGTTGAACTTGGGCTTACTACAGAATAGACAAGGCTTCTCTCTAGGTGGATCTTGGAATAGATATTCTTTGTTCTAATTGTAAGCAACAGGTCCAATGCACATCCCAGAACACAGGCAAAGGCCATAATCACATACACAAGCATGTAACAATGTGCTCCAATGCAAGTGTTTCCCCCTCCAGGCACACTAGTGGCTTCAACATCATAAAGATAACCGGCAATGAGACCTGAAAAGATGAATGAACCAATAGGAAGATTAAGTATGAGGATGTTGTATAATAAGCCATAGTATTTGAGGCCAAATAGCTCTGAAGCTGCTGCTGGTGTTATCGTGAAACGGACTCCATAGCATATTCCCACTAACATTGAACCAATATAAAGTGATCCTGGCAAGGCCATGGCCATCGTAATGTAACCCACAGCCATCAGAATTTGAGAAGCAGCATTCCAAACTAGCCTTGGTGTGGCTGATTTTCTGCAATAATAACATTCAAAGTCAATGAATTAGAGCTGTTAGAAAGATCCCTTCAGGGGTTTTAACAAAAGGAGTCCTTTATCTTGGAATTGAAGATAGGTTTGTGAACAAACCTGATGTAGTATTCTGAGAGTGAACCAGAAATAATGCGTCCAAAGAAACCCCATATGCTAATGAATGAAATGAATATAGAAACATCAGAGTAACCAAGTGCCAATCCCATCTGACCCATGTTATTCATCACACAAAGTTCTGTTCCTACGCCAAATAGAAAGGACACAAACAAAACCCAGAAATCAATAGTTTTTACCATTTCAATGATGGTATGCTCCTCCCCTATCATGGGTTTTAGTTTTATTTCAACTTCCTCCACCTTGGTGCCTGCACTTACTTCATTATCCTGCGTCTCTTCCTTTTCAGCTAAATTTTTTTGAGCAAGCAATGGTTCATGAATCTGTTTTTCTTTGTGAAGATTAGGCCTTGGTTTGAAGATGACCAAATATAAAGGAACAAGAAGTGGCATGGCTAACAGGATAAGAAGTCCTGCTGTGAAAACCAAGGAAAGAACATGGCCATGAGGTCCACTGATGTCAAAAACCAAGAGGTAAACAGCTACAGCAACTGCAATCAAGTTGAATATATTGAAGAAATGAGTTTCTTGATTCTCTTCTGCACAAGTGGAAGCTGGTGGGGATTCATGAAGGAAAAGCGCAGCAATAAGGCAAATAACAGCAGGAACAATGGTAAGCATTAGTAGAAACATAGAGGGGTCTGAAGAAAACATAGCAGTGCATATATCTGTGAAGATTGCGGTGCTGAGTCCCACATAACCCTTGAGAATACCAGAAATAGGACCACGATTTTGTGGAAAATTTCTCATACAAGTTACAAGCACTGCGGTGTTCATCCAGGTTGAGCTGTTGCCCCCCATACACATGAATATACACATCTACAACACAGTTACAAAATCATTCTCTAAGAGTGTGAAGCAATCAAACAAATTGAAATTTGGGTTTTATAAATTTTTCCTACACACATTCGATTTTCGTGCTGGTCCTACGTATAATTTTTTCTAACACATGGGTCCCACATGCTTTTTATCTCTACAACATGAGATTTCAATTCTGATTCCTTTGAGATTTATAGTGGAAATTGCTTTATTCATCTACCCCTTTGACTTTTGTCTTAAAATTAGATTGGAATAGTAATGAACTGAATATTCTATTATGAGAAGAAAAGTATAATTACCAGCCAATAAGGGAGTGGACTTATTCTCTGGCTGACAACAAGCCATTGAACTCCATAGCCTATGAATCCCATGATGGCTCCAATCATGAGTATAACTGAAGTTGACCAATTATCAGAGGCAAGACCAGATAGAACACCAAAAGCCTTGCCAACATCTTTAGCAACGGAGAGATTGTTGAGCTGCATCTGGGTTAGAGCCATTAGACTCTTCAATACATCAGAATAATTGGCAAAAGTATAATTGTTTCCACAGATTGCTTGAACCCATATGGCTGAGACAAATCCTAACCATTTCCCACCTGCAAATCCAGTGAATAACGACATAATGATTACAACTAGAAAATAGAGAACAACTTTTTTTTTTTGGTGAAAAATAGAGAACAACTTTAAGAACTAGAGAACTTGAATGCTATGAATATGCTTTTGCTTTGAATCTGTCTTTTCAACGGTGTCAGTCATTTGCTATTTATATATGTTCCCTTCATGTATTTGGTCCCGGAATCGTATATAATAGAAAAATAGAGTGTCATTATGATGAATAACAAATACAATTTCAGTTAAATATATCTTTTTGGAGTTGATGGTGATAGGCCACGGTTTTATTTCTTGAATAGCATATCACTAGTTAGATTGTTAGAACACGGCTTTTTATTTTATTGCAAATGTGATGCATTGCAAATGTGAACTGATCTTTATTTATTTTTATTTTTTTTGTGCGAACTTCCAAATTAAAGCTCCAATGAAATTTAACTAAGAGGGCCTTTGATTTAAGATTTTGTTTTAGGATTCTCGGAAAACTAAAGCTAAAGGTGATAATTTAATTTACCCACATTTACTTTTGTGTTTTATACTAAGTCTTATTAGTAGGATTTAATGTAAAATACATTATTGCACCAAATTCTCAATACCACTATTATACCCAAAATGCTTTTTCTCTTAAGTGCATTACAGAACAAAAGTTCAAAAAAGGTACGAATTGCAATGTCTTGCCACGTCAAATTTTGTAGAGGTCTTTTTCAACGTTGGATTAAAACCAAGTTAGTAAGGTTAAAGATTAATAATTAAACTAGAGTCTTGGATTGAAGTGATAGTATCATCACGAATTCGATCCTCACCGTTCTTCATTTGTGAAATTAAATAAATATATATATATATATATATATATATATATATATATTAGACCTATGTAATATTCATATTTCAAATTCAAAAGACTTTTATGTGAATTATACGAGGGAAATTTATTAACGAATAATATAAATCATTAAATTTTTTTTATCGCCTTACGATTCTAGATTCAAGTAATTTTTAACAAGTAACGGACCCTTTGCGGGATCGACAAAGATAGTTTTGTTGCTTGGTAAATTAATAAATTTAGAGCGCAATTATACCGACAATCATAATAAATTTACCAAGTGGAACACTATACCAGGGTGTGTTTTACACAATACCACTATCAAAACCGGGTGAACCCCCTGAATGAAGGAAGGCGCCTATCTTTTTTCATTTTAGTCACTAAAAAATATATCTACAAGTCACATATATGATAACTCCAAAGACCGAGTTTACTAATTACATTGAAGAATTATCATCATAAAAATAATAATATTTAACAATAAATAAAACATCTTACAATGTTAATCACTAAAATAAAAAATTACTCCATATTACTCTTGTAGTAGAAACAATATTTAACAATATTTAATCACTAAAATAAACAATGTTAATCACCAAATCCATCTGACCGAAAGTGGGCTAAAGCACAATTTTAAAGTTTTTGGACAAAAGAATTATTTGATTAAAGTTGATTGGATAAGTTTTTCCAAAGTAATCAGTCAAACATGTCACCTATGCTCACGAGACTAGTCTCGTCATTAATACTGACGGGACTCGTGCCACGTCAGCGCCGCATAGACAGTCCAATTACCGTAAAACTTCGGAAGACCATAACTTGTGACTCAGGTATTTTTTTTATTTCACATAAATTTTTGAGATCTACGCAATGACACCTCATTTGATATATTTTATCTCCCATAAACATTATTTGAAGATTTTATGAATAAACACTCTTGTGATTGTGATACAATTGTTATAAATTCAAACTATGTTTGTGAAAGATAAAATATGTCAAATGAGGTGTCATTGTGTAGATCTCGAAAAATTATGTGAAATAAAAAAAATATCTGATTTGAATACCCGAGTCAGTCACAAGTTATGGTCTTCCCATTAATATTAGTGATGAGACTAGTCTCGTGAGCATAGATGACATGGAAAAACTTATCCAATCAACCTTAACTAAATAATTCTTTTGTCAAAAAAACTTTAAAATTGTGCTTTTCCGCCGAAAGTGTATCGTTCTCAAACAGCTACGTATATACATACCATTAGCGGTGCAGTAACAGTACCATTGTATTTTTCCTCATATCTTTATTCAACTGTTTTTCTTTTAAACAAGCAGCACAGCCCCTAGACAGAGACTTGACCAGCCAAACCCACAACATGCTTGCTAGCTACGTATAAATAGCATGCTTGAGCATGTCTTTTATTCGATTTGAACGCTTTGACAATTTTCTATTCTACACATTTGCATTTAAGCTTAGCTTTGCTTACCAATTACCATACCACATGGCTGTTTCTGTGGCCTTGTTACCTCGTTGGTTGTCTTTTCTTCTTCTTCTTCTTTTTGTCTTTGGTAGCTTAGGAGCAAAGGTTATCACCATTGATGTACATGCAGCCAAGGGTCTGATCCAGACCGGCTACGTTTATCTGGATGTCAGGTAACGAATAATGTTTTTAATCTTTGATAGTGTTTGTTTCTTCAAAAAAGAATATAATTTTTTTTTGTAATTAATAGGACGGTGCAAGAGTTCGAGAAAGGGCATGTGGATGCAGATAAGATCATTAACATTCCATACATGTTGGATACACTCAAGGGTAGGAAACTTTTTAATATCTCATAATAACTGAGCCTGTTTTGGGATACATCTCTCTTTGTTTATCATTATGTTATGATTACAAATTCTATGGTTATAATGTATAACATCTTTTGATTTTGGAGAGCAGGCAAGGTGAAGAACCCAGACTTTCTGAAGGAGGTTTCATCTGCTTGCAACAAAGAACATCATCTCATTGTGGTAACCATTATTTTCTTGGTTACTTACCATTTTCATTTCTTTCCCTTCAAAGTACAGACTACAGTTTCTACCTGTCCTTGGTTAATCCTTGTTAAAGCCAAATTTCTTATCTCTTAATTATATGAAATCTGGATTTCAGGGTTGCCAAAGTGGGGTGAGATCTCTGTATGCAACTGCTGATCTTCTGGCTGATGTAAGTTATCTCATGTCAACTTTAGTATATTCTTCAAGATACTGAAATTGCTATGTGCCAAACAGTGTATGAGAAGACTAACTTGTGTTGATTTGATTTAATTGGTAGGGTTTTAAGAATGTAAACGACATGGGAGGAGGTTATCAAGACTGGGTTAAGAACAGGTTTCCAGTTAAAACACCAGTGGCCAAAAAGGAGCTATAATCAGTTATAGTAGGATCATTCATCATCTTTCTTTCTTAATGGTTTCATCACGGAGATACCACACCCATCCATATGTACCAACTTCAGAGAATTCATGAGCTCTACTTATTAGATATTGGGAAGCTATGTTTCCAATTGTATCTATTGGAAGTGTATATACACAAGGATTATCTGGGGTAGCCATTCAGAACAGTCTCGTTCATTAGTCTTCTTGTTCATGTGCATAAAAGACAGACTTATTGTTGAATAAACTTTAAATGTTTTGTTAGTTTTATATTTAATAGTCTTAATTAAGGAGTCATGAGTTGTAAGAAAGTGAAAGGCCAAGAGTTGTAAGAAAGTGAAAGGCCAAGAGTTGTAAGAAAGTGAAAGGCCAAGAGTTGTGAGAAAGTAAAAGGCCAAGAGTTAGAGAGGCCAAGAGTTGGAAGTTTAGTTTTGTGGTTTATGACTAATTTAATGTTTTGGTCCATGAAAAGGCAATCTAGTGCCTATATAAACTAATCCATATTGTAAGCAATACATCACAAGAAAAAGAGAAATACAAGTTTTGTCTTCTCCACAAGAAAATAGTTGTTTTTATTTTAAGTTCTACATTATAGTGATACCACAAATTGGTATCAGAGCTATGGAGAGGGGGAGTGATATGGCACTACCTAAGTTGACGAAGGAGAACTACGAGAATTGGAGCATCCAGATGAAGGCTCTTCTCGGATCCCAGGACGCTTGGGAGAATGTTCAAGCAGGTTTTGTAGAACCACAGGACACTGGAGGCCATTCGGCGGCTCAAACCAAAGCGTTGAAAGAGACGCGTGCAAAAGACAAGCTGGCGTTATTCATGCTCTTCCGAGCTGTAGACGAATCCGGGTTCGAGAAGATAGCAAATTGTGAGACCTCAAAGGCAGCCTGGGACATCTTAGCAAATGTCTATAGAGGAGCTAACCGGGTTAAACAAGTCCGGCTTCAAACCCTTCGTGCCGAGTTGGAGGGAATGAAGATGAAGGACACGGAAGGAGTATCCGGGTTCGTTGCCCGGGTTCAAGGAATTGTGAACCAGTTAAAACGGAATGGAGAAGATATACCTGACACCAGAGTGGTGGAGAAAATCTTGAGATCTTTGACAGACCAGTTCGAAAACGTGGTTTGTGCCATAGAGGAGTCCAAGGACCTGTCTACACTCACCATTGACGAGTTGGCGGGTTCCCTTGAAGCGCATGAACAAAGAAAGAAGAAGAAGGAGGAAACTCTTGAGCAGGCACTTCAGACCAAAGCAACAATTAAAGATGAGAAGATGCTCTATTCTCAAAATTTTCGAGGTAGAGGACGTGGCCGCGGTGGACGAGGTACTAGCCGTGGTGGTAGAGGTCGAGGCCGAAGTCAAGAAGTGTATAGTGATGAGATAGGACAGTCAAACCAACAAAACTGGAGAGGAAGAGGACGAGGTCGACGAGGAGGTCGGTCACATTATTCAAACATCGAGTGTTACAAATGTGGAAAGTTTGGTCACTATGCAAAAGATTGTAACTCGGACAAGTGTTACAACTGTGGCAAAGTCGGACATTTCGCAAGAGAATGCAGAGAGGAGAAAAAGGTGGAGGAGACGTCCAATCTAGCCATAGAAGGCGAGATGAAGGATGGTGTCTTGTTAATGACACACAGTAAAGGAAGTCCAGACGATGACATGGAGTGGTATCTTGACACGGGTGCGAGCAACCACATGTGCGGACATAAAGACTTCTTCAAGGAGATGAGAAAGGTGGAAACCGGACATGTTTCGTTCGGGGATGCCTCAAAGGTTGAGGTAAAAGGCTGAGGTACGATCTGTTTCCTACAAAAGGACGGGTTAATTGGCTCAATTCGAGATGTGTACTATGTACCCGACCTAAAATGCAATATTTTAAGCATGGGTCAACTGATGGAGAAAGGTTACTCGGTTATTATGAAAGACCGGGTATTGTATTTGAAAGATGAGCAAGGTCGGCTGATAGTTCGGGTTCAAATGGGTAAGAATCGTATGTATAAACTAAATCTGAAATGTATACAGGTTGAATGTTTACAAGCCGAGGTGGAAGATAAGGCGTCACTTTGGCATCTCCGGTTTGGTCACCTACATTATGGTGGTCTAACCGAGTTGGCTAAGAAGAAGATGGTGGAAGGGTTACCTGGCATCAACTTTGAAGGAAAGTTTTGTGAGAGTTGTGTACTTGGCAAGCATGCCAGGACCACGTTTCAGAAGATGGCAAGATTCCGGGCTAAGCAACCTCTGGAACTAATACATACCGACTTGTGTGGACCCATCAATCCGGGTTCCTTCATCGGTAAGAAGTATTTTATTTTCTTTATTGATGATTTCTCACGGAAAACTTAGGTTTACTTTCTGAAGGAGAAGTCCGAGGTGTTTGATGTGTTCAAAAGGTTCAAGGTGATGATTGAGAAGGCAACGGGAAGCTATATCAAATCGGTGCGGTCTGACAGAGGTGGGGAATATACCTCAACAGCGTTTATGTCTTTCTGTGAGGAACAGGGGATAAGGAGGTTTCTAACAGCACTATACTTACCACAACAGAATGGCGTGGCTGAAAGGAAGAACCGGACTATTCTTGACATGGTTCGGTCAATGCTGAAGAAAAAAAGGATGCCGAAGGAGTTTTGGGCGGAAGCTGTGCAGTGTATGTGCAGAACCGATGTCCACATTCGAACTTGGATGATAAAACTCCACAGGAAGCATGGAGCGGTCAAAAGCCTTCAGTGGCTCATCTTAGAGTTTTTGGCAGTATAGCCTATGCACACATACCGGACCAGCTCAGAACCAAGCTCGAGGATAAAAGCAAGAAATATGTTTTTATTGGATATGATGAAAAAACAAAGGGGTATAAGCTGTTTGACCCCGTCAACAAGAAAGTCATAGTAAGCAGAGATGTAAAGCTCAATGAAGCAAATGAGTGGGACTGGAACAATTCTTCTGAGGTAAACTTTGAAGACGAAATCTCAACACAAATTATCAACCCTGCAAGTCCTGAAGCTTCTGATGATGAAGATGAGGTACGACAACCCAGGATGCGAAGCATACAAGACATATATGAGTCAACAAGTGAGGTACATTTTGTTTGTCTTCTTGCAGACTCTGAGAACATAAGTTTTGAAGAAGCCATCCGAGATAAGAAATGGCAAGATGCCATGGATGAGGAGATAGAAGCCATTGACCGAAATAACACATGGGAGTTAGCCGAGCTACCAGAAGGAAGTCGGCTCATTGGAGTGAAGTGGGTGTTCAAGAAGAAGATGAATGCTCAAAGGGAGATAGAACGATATAAAGCTCGACTAGTTGCAAAAGGTTATAAGCAGAAGGCTGGAATTGACTATGACGAGGTGTTTGCCCCTGTTACAAGGATGGAGACAATTCGGCTACTCATCTCACATGCTGCTCAATACAGATGGCCAATGCATCAAATGGATGTAAAGTCGGCATTTCTGAATGGTGTTATTGAAGAAGAAGTTTATGTGGAACAACCGCCGGGCTACATGAAGGCAGGAGAAGAGAAGAAGGTGCTGAGATTGAAAAAAGCACTTTACGGGTTGAAGCAAGCACCACGGGCATGGAATGCTCGTATTGACAAATATTTCAAGGAGAATGGACTTGAACAATGTCCATATGAACATGCTGTTTATGTCAAGAAAAATGGAGGAGACTTGTTAATTGTGGCTCTTTATGTTGACGACCTCATTTTTATGGGAAACAATGCCAAGATGATACAAGAGTTCAAGAGCACAATGACAAGAGAGTTCGAAATGACAGATCTCGGTTTGATGAAGTTCTTTCTTGGTTTGGAAGTAAAACAAAATGAGAAGGGAATCTTCGTGTCACAGGAGGCTTATGCAAAAAAGATTTTGAAGAAGTACAAGATGGAAGATTGCAACCCAGTTTCAACACTAATGGAACCCGGTTCAAAACTCTCTAAGTTTGATGGAGGAGACCGTGTTGATGCAAGCAAGTACAGAAGTTTGGTGGGAAGCATACGTTATCTCACATGCACGAGGCCGGATATCTCGTTAAGTGTCGGCATAGTAAGTCGGTTCATGGAGGAGCCGAGATACACACATTGGAAGGCGGTAAAGAGAATTCTGAGGTATGTTCAAGGTACAGTTTCACACGGGTTACACTACTCGAGCTCGGCAAAATACAAGTTGATTGGATATTCTGACAGTGATTGGTGTGGAGACGTAGATGATCGAAAGAGCACGGCTGGTTATGTGTTTTTCATGGGCAACACGACATTCACCTGGATTTCGAAGAAGCAACCTATTGTGACACTGTCGACATGTGAAGCTGAATATGTAGATGCATCTTGGTGTGTTTGTCATGGAATGTGGCTCAGGAATTTGCTAAGCAAGTTGGAGGAAAAACAAGTCGGTCAAACTGTGATCCGAATTGACAATAAGTCGGCTATAGAGCTAGCCAAGAACCCGGTAAATCATGAAAGAAGCAAGCATATTGACGTCCGATTTCACTTCATCCGGGATCAAGTAAAGGAAGGAAATGTGGAGCTAACACACGTGACCAGTCAAGAGCAAGTCGGGACATCTTCACAAAGCCACTGCCGACGTTGCTGCTCAACAATTGCAAGAAGATGCTTGGGATGAAAGATGGCAGAACCATTTAAGTTTATGAAGGAGAATTGTTGAATAAACTTTAAATGTTTTGTTAGTTTTATATTTAATAGTCTTAATTAAGGAGTCATGAGTTGTAAGAAAGTGAAAGGCCTTGTAAGAAAGTGAAAGGCCAAGAGTTGTAAGAAAGTGAAAGGCCAAGAGTTGTGAGAAAGTGAAAGGCCAAGAGTTAGAGAGGCCAAGAGTTGGAAGTTTAGTTTTGTGGTTTATGACTAATTTAATGTTTTGGTCCATGAAAAGGCAATCTAGTGCCTATATAAACTAATCCATATTGTAAGCAATACATCACAAGAAAAAAGAGAAATACAAGTTTTGTCTTCTCCACAAGAAAATAGTTGTTTTTATTTTAAGTTCTACATTATAGTGATACCACACTTATGATCTGATTATCTTGATATTTAACTAAAGAAAAACGAAATTGGACTTTTATAAAGGTCGTTGACTCGTTTCATTTATTGTCTACAAGTTCTGTGTTCATTGTAATCTATGGCATTTACTGGCTTTGCTAGAATTTGTTATGATTGCCTTGCTGGCAAAGTTTTTGTTGAATAAAGTTTTCTATTAGTGGTTCAAAAATAATGCAAAACATCAAAAGTTTGTAATTTTCTGTTACAAGTCCCACATTGGTGTATAGGTAGCTAATGTGGCCTTTATAAAGTCTTGGGCACACCCACCCTTTGAGCTAGCTTTTGGGATGGTGATCTCAAGGTGAGTGAAGCCCCTCCAAAGGGGGAAAGGGTTATCATCGGGTCAGTGTCGATAGAGTGAAAACCGCCGTTTACAATGTTACAAGTCCCTACAATGTTACAAGTCCCACGTTAGTTGGCTAGGAAGCTAGCCCACATTGGCTTTTATAAGGCCTTGGGCACTCCCACCCTCTGAGCTAGCCCCACCCTTTTAGTTAGCTTTTGGGGCGGCGACCTCCTTAACATCCCCCCCCCCCCCCCCCTTTAAAGATTGCAACTTTTTTCTTTTCTCAAATCAATAAATGAATACATGTACCTGGTAGTCCAACCCCTATTCAATTGTGAAATATATGATTAACTCAACTTAGATATCATAAATTCTACTGCTATTAATCACCATTGCTAAAAGGAAAGAGGGTCCATAATCTTCACGTAATTTCGTATACTCTTTGGCTCTATTTGGGTCCATTAATGATACATTATGGTTTATTAGGAATCTATCCCCCCCCCCCCCCCCCCCCCCCCCCCTTTTTCCAACTGAAGATAATGATTTACATGTGGAGTGAGATTACGTAAGCTGAAAAATTATCTTCCAAGAGTCCTGGTCAAACTTTCTTAAGCCCATGTTGTATCTATGACATGAATATTGGTGAAAAAGACAAAGTTTACCGTACCTGAGTTGGTTGGGAGATCAGTTAATGGGACCATTATGCCCAACTGGTTCGTGGCAGCACATGCATGTGCTTATTAATAATCTGAGGACACGGTCTCAACATATTGCCACAGCAAAGCCACCACCTACTACATCTCCACATTAATGGCCAAAACTATGTTCTGCATTGAAGAGACCATACGTACAGTAGGTCTATTTTGTTCATCTTATGACAGCAAATAAAAATCCCACAGAAAGCACATAATTTTCATGACAGTGTGTGTTGTTTTGAGGAAGGATAGCTGTCATGGAGCGAGAAAGGGGCGAAGGAAGATCCTTGGCTGAAACCCCCACTTGGGCTGTAGCAATTGTGATCACTCTCTTGGTTTCTTTTAGTTTCTTGTCTAATGGCATGTTAAAAAAATTGGAAAAGGTACATAAGTATATGCTTTATTTTCTCTCCTTCAAATTTCTCTCATTCATATGTTTCTTATTCATTGTATAATGTCACAGTTTTTGGACAGAACTAAGAGAAAATCTCTGCTTTCCGCTCTGGAAAAGATCAAAGAAGGTAGGGAGTTGTAACCCAAACGAGTTCCATTATCATTTTTCTTGTTTTATATATATACACATTTGAAGGGGACAGTCGTAAAGCTGTTCTTTCATGACTTAAGGATTATGGATTCGAATCCAGAAAACAGCCTCTTTGCAGTTATGCAAGAGTAAGGCTGCGTACAAGGATTACCTCCACCTCACACTCGCTAGTCAGGTTTAAGGAACAGTGACCAAAATGCCACTGTTCACCAACTTTTTTACCTAAATGCCACGCGAACAGTGTTATTTCCTAATCTGCCACGGGGCAAGTTCGCTACCAAGTGTAGCGAACTCGGTTTGCTGACGTGTCACGTTTTTAGTGGACAACAACTTGATTTTAACCGAGTTCGCCTACATGGTAGGGTTTAGGGTTTAAGGTAGGCGAACTTCATTTTTTTTTTTAAATTTTTTTTTTTAAATTTGATACTTGCTATCCACTAAAAACGTGACACGTCAGCAAACTGAGTTCGCTATACCGGGTAGCGAACTTGCCCCTGTGGCAGTTGTGAAATAACACTGCTTACGTGGCATTTAGGTATAAAAGTTGGTGAACAGTGACATTTTGGTCGGTGTTCCCAAGTTTAATGGGGAGTGGTTTTTTGGTTTTTTTTTTTTTTTATATATACACGTTTGGATGAGTAGAACTTACTACTTTGAAATTTTTGTATCCATCTCAAGCAGAACTAATGCTTTTTGGGCTTCTGTCATTGCTGATGGGTCATTGGATTATTTTTGTGGCAAAGATTTGCGTTAAGTCATCAGTTTTAAGCAGCAAATTTTTTCCGTGTGCAATGGAAAACAATTCTGGCACAATGGAACGTATTGTCTGGTCGAATTCAGAATATTCAAATAAAACAGTTCTCAAAAACCAAGTGAACACTGGCCTGCATAATTATTGCGCTGAGGTAGTTTTCCTATCCCTTCTTGTTCATATCCGAAGGGTTTCAATCTTTATTTGGTAATGCAAGTAAACTAATTATTCTCAGTGGTTCGCTTCTGATAAATAGTTCTATTTAAAGTGAACTTCACAGGTAAACATTTCACTGAAAACTTGTCACACTTGCTTCACAGGGTCACCAATCATTGGCTTCTTATGAAAGCCTTGAGCAGCTTCATCGTTTTGTGTTTGTTCTTGGGGTCACCCATGTTTCCTATAGCCTTGTTGCTGTTGCCCTGGCCATCATCAAGGTTTAAATAGTCATTATCAAACTTTCTATTTATTCTAACTTTGGTAGTCAGACACTAATTTTCTTTAGAGTTTATTCAGATATATAGCTGGAGAACTTGGGAATATGAAGCAAAAACTATTGCTATACAAAGCATACAAGGTTCTGAGTATCTGATAACTGCAATGAGCCAATAATTAGTTTATTTTGCAATATTTTTTAAATTATTATTATTTTTGATTAAATTGTCCAAGTTTAGATACTTCACAAAATACATCAAGCATAAGATTGAGGAGGCTTGGTACATTCATCTTTCACCACACATCCCATCCTTGGAGTCATCACAAAATTCTTGTTTGGCTGGTACTCTACTCAGTCTTTTTTGTTATGTTTTATTTTGTCCTCACGTGTAAGGTCTTTGAAAATGCCTGAAATGTTGCATCTATTCATGGTTTATCATTACATGTTCTTATTTCATTGTTGGAACTAAAAAACTATGGTATGGATCAATCATATCTTAATTGCTAAAGGAACAATTCAATCCAAATGTACTTCTTTTCTAGATATAATTTTAGTTCATCAACTATGTTAATTCAATATCAACATCAACAATATCTTTATCTCAAACTAGTGGGTTTGGTGGTAGATGAACCCGAATGAAAGATACTCATAGATTGAAAAAAAAAAGATAAAAATTAAATTTAAGTATATATATATATATATATAAAGCAGGAAACAATTAAAGATAAAAATCAACTATGTTAACTGCTTAATTAAAATTCCTTCCCCCTTCCCCCTCAACATGTGCTGTAAGGATAGTTCCAAGCACGGAAGTATGCCAATGTACTGTGTGCTTGCTTCCCATCATTTATCTCCTGCATAAATAAACTTTTTAGTGGCAGCATGTTGCTGAAAGAAAAATGGGATACTTTTTCTTCATTTAATGTTTATTGGCACTTTAAGTAGCTTTTTTCCTTGTCTTCTTAGAATACTGATGAACCTACATTGCAGCTATGTTTCAGCCGCCAATTGTGGAGTTCCATAAACCGAGCTGATTACATGGCATTGCGCTTAGGCTTCATTACCGTGAGTAATTTTTATGACAATATGTTGAGATATATAGTCCCACATTGGTTGAAGAGCAACTAATGTGGAGTTTATAAGGCTTTGGGCACTCCCACCCTTTGAGCTAGCTTTTGGGGTGGTGTATCCCAAGGTTCTTTACATGGTATATAACTGTACTTCCATCAAATGTAAAGATGTATCTTATAAGCACAAGCACTAATTCCATAGTTTTCTACTGAATGACGCAACATCAAGTTGATGGAGGAAATTAATGGAGATGTTGGATTCCCTCACTGTAGTAAATGTTAAAGTTTTTTGTACAATCCCATCTAACTGAAAACAAAGAGAAAGGAAAGTTCTTGACTCATGAGATATGAGTGGAAATGTACAACCTTATTAGCCTGCTTTCTCATTGTGCAAAAGGAATGTGGAAGTGAAGATGACAAACTTAGTTTGCTAGCTAATATTTCTACATTTTCTTCTTCTTTTTCTGGTGTTCTATAGAATCATGAGCTTCCCCTAACATACGATTTCCACAACTATATGCTTCGAAGCATGGAAGAGGAATTTCGTGACATCGTTGGTGTTAGGTACTCTTTCTTTGTTCATATGAATTTGGTTGCTTTCTTTATTTAGTTAACATAATTTGTTACCGTAAGACTAAATAGACTTTCACAATGTACTCTAAAATAGTCATCAGATTTATATGGCTAACTTTATTTTTCCACCTTTTTTATTTTTGCGTTACTTACTGTTCTGATTCTTGAAAATGAATTTGATAGCTTCATCTGGACTTGTTTTACAGTGTGCCTCTCTGGATATATGCCATATGCTGTATTTTTCTTAATTTTCATGGTAAGTTATGTGAATTTTAAATTAAGGTAAGAAGTATGTTATTCAGTTATGATCTTTATCAACTTGATCAAATATCTGTTTTAGCTAGGTTATTTCATCTATAAAAAATTCAAAATGTCTGAAGTCTGAACTGTAACACCCCGTTCTAGAACCGGTTTGTTAACATTGACTTATGATATTAAGCGCAGTTACAATCACATTGGTGCAATTAAATCCGGTTAATTTTTCTTTTAAAGCAAGCCGAATTAAAATTACCCAATTGCGTGACCATAACCATAATGCATTGCGGAATAACATACTTAAAGCTTAATACCATACTTTCATTTCATTTATTACGGTCTCCATTTGCCCATAATATTATAGGATTTTTCATTACTTACGCGTGGGTTCAAACCGCGCTCAAATCGGAGCACCGTAGCCCAAGTTATGAGGTTTCTAAGCGACAGGTGCTGAAACGTCAGATCCCCCGCGCTGACAGCGCCACAGTGGCGCCCTCAGCGCCAGCGCCACTGCCATATTTTGGCCGTTGGCGCTCCTAGCGCCATTCTGGCGCCCATAGCGCCAGACAACAGGGCTGTGTACCCAAAACAGGGCAATTTGACCTTCTTGTGGTATTTTAACCATAACTTTAGTTATACTTATCCAAATTACACAATCTTGGTCTCTATGGAAAGCTAAGAAACATATCTACAACTTCCATCAAGTCACAAGGATCCAAATCTATCGTATAGGATACGAAAATTGGACATCAAGACAGGGTATCTTTGTTTTGAATTGGTTTTCCAACCTAAAGGTCTTCTTTCACCTAATTTACATCATATAATCCTTTCAATGCATGAATTCTAGTCTCTCTAGATACTCATACACAAGAGAAGCATACATATCATTTCATCATATATGCAAATACCCATTAATTACAACATAGCATGTTTACAAGTTTCAATTACAAATCATGGGACTTAGCTACAAAACACTATGATCAACTCCTTGGCTCCCATCAACAAAAGAGATACCAAAGGGGATGAGCATAGGCTAAGTCCAACCAGTTAAACATAGCATGCATATAACAAATGACTTTCATTTACAATCTTGTACATATGAACTACAAAATAGCATGCTTAATCAAATGACCCTAAGTCTTCCTATGTCCATTTACTTCAAGTATGGCCACTTGCCATCAGAGGCTCCTGCAGCATCCTTTCCTGAAAGGGGGTCCCCAACAACACGGGGTGAGATATACGAATATATCCAGTAAACCAGGGGCCCTTGGAGCATCTCTCCACCCCATAGTTCAATAACAGTGTAATAGCAATGACAATAATAATGCAGCAAATACATATCCATGCAAGTGTACACAACATCTCCAGGAGACATCCCTCGAGCTCTCGAGCTGTCCTAAGGATACTCAGATGCAAATAGTCCTACTGGCCAGCTAA
Organism: Gastrolobium villosum; assembly: GCA_032173675.1. Lineage (NCBI taxonomy): Eukaryota > Viridiplantae > Streptophyta > Magnoliopsida > Fabales > Fabaceae > Gastrolobium > Gastrolobium villosum. Next base: position 3,644 of record JAVKPL010013384.1, on the reverse strand, counting down.
ACTACCAAGTATGATTTACGCATCGTCATGCAACATACCAACATAGGGAAACACCATCCTATGCCACACCAAAGCATGCAAATACGTATAACAAAGCATTACACTATTTCATTGCAATTATATACAACAACACACCATTACCCGTTCAGGGCTTGGTGGAACAATAAAGGGAATTACACCCAAGGTCCGAAGGCTTACCTCAATGCTTCCAACTCAACCTTTGTTCTTCACCAACCTTCACAACACATATCAATCTCAAGGAGCTAACCGAGCTCCATAGCTTGCTCCAATGGTTGGTTATTCACGGTTGGTCCAAATGCCTCAATCCTAAGGATCACATGGACAATATCAACAATCAACCCAAACCAAACCATTGATTACACCAACAAGCCAAACCATAGTCAAATGCATAATTTTGTAATTTTCCAAACAAAATCATATGACTATATAAACTTATTTTCACCGATTAAATGTCATTCCTAGCATTTTTCTCAACATACTCTAGGCCTCAATCTTCCTAGAACATAGCCCATTTACTCACATAACCATAAGCCCCAAAACACTATTCATCCAAAACCTAAATCATGGATTCTTCATGAAAATAGAGTTTAAAGGATGAAATCTTACCACCAAGTGTTGCACAATCAAGGGGTGATGGTTCCTCAAGCTTCCATGGAGGTAGAAGCTCCCAAATCTCACACTTCTCCAAAGGGTCAAAACTTTGGGAAGAAAAATCTCCACCCACACAACTCCCCACCAAGACCCAAGCTAGGATTGTGAAAGAGGGGAAGATTTGAAGTGGTTTAGGCTTTTGAATCACTCAAAACCATCAAGGTTTGCCTCACCTATGGTTTCTCTCCTTTTTCCTTTCTTCTCTCCTTCCTTTTCCTTCCTTCTTCTCTTTTCTTCTTCTTTCTTCTTCTGCTGCACACGCGGGAATGGGGAGGGTTTTGGTTCCTTTAAGTGGCTTCCCACTTAACACATGTTAAGTGGGTATTAGTTCATCTATCTATTCAATTCCATAAATTACCAAACTTTACCCAACAGTCTGGAATATTTTTCTAGGAATATTTCTACTTCCATTTTTATATTTCGGGCACTTTTGTCTACACCCATTTATACCCCTTAATTTTCACTGAGTACACTTTTTACCTCAAAAGTGACCCCAATTAATTTTATAAGGGAATTTACTTATTTTTACTCACTAATACATGCTTAATTATCTAATCACATGTATTTTGCTAATTAATTATTTTGGGCTATTATAGTCACCCCACCTTTTAGCGATTTTGTCCGCAAAATCAAGAACATACCTGTCCTTAAACTCAGGATACTGACGGAGAAGCTCATCTTCCCGCTCCCAAGTGGACTCTTCAGGCGTCCTTCCTTCCCATTGAACTTTCACCATAGGGATAGACTTGTTCCTCAACCTCTTCTCATCTCGCTCGAGTACTTTCAGTGGTCCAATCGGAGTCTTCAAATTTTCCCGAATCTCAACATCATCAGGTTGAACCACATGAGAAGGATCAGCTACATACTTTCTTAGCTGAGAAACATGGAATACATCATGTATATTGGATAGTTGAGGAGGTAAGGCAAGCTGGTAGGCAACCGGTCCTACCCTACGTAGAATCTGATAGGGTCCAATAAATCTAGGACTCAGCTTCCTCACTCCCAGGGCTCGTCCCACACCTGTAACTGGTGATAACTTTAGAAACACATGATCTCCCTCCTCAAACTCTAGAGGCCGATGCTTGAGATCATAATAACTCTTCTGGCGATCTTGGGCCTTTTTCAGACGATCCCTAATCATTTTGATCTGTTCAGTGGTCTCCTGAACAAAATCCAATCCAAATCGCTCTGAGTCTCCAACCTCTGCCCAGCAAGTAGGTGTCCTACACCTGCGACCATACAAGGCCTCGTAGGGAGCCATACCCAGACTAGCATGAAAACTATTATTATATGAAAACTCAACCAGTGGAAGGTATCGATCCCATGCCGTACCCTGCTCCAGAGTGCAAGCCCTCAACATATCCTCCAACGTCTGAATGGTCCTCTCAGTCTGACCATCCGTCTGTGGATGATAGGCAGTACTCAGTCTCAACCGAGTGCCAAGAGCCTCCTGCAATGCTCCCCAGAAGCGAGAAGTGAACTTCGGGTCCCGATCACTAACAATATTCTCAGGCACCCCATGAAGCCTCACAATCTCCTTCACATAGAGCCTGGCCAATTTCTCAGCAGAGAAATCTACCCGAACTGGTAAAAAGTGTGCGGATTTTGTCAATCTATCCACAATTACCCAAATAGAATCATAACTAGCCTGTGTCCGCGGCAAACCCACTACGAAATCCATGGAGATACTCTCCCATTTCCATTCAGGAACATCCAGTGGTTGCAACATACCAGAAGGTTTTTGATGCTCAATCTTGACCTTCTGACATACGAGACACTTGGAGACAAACTCTGCAATATCTTTCTTCATACCAGGCCACCAGAAATTAATCTTTAGGTCCTGATACATCTTTGTAGCTCCCGGATGGACAGTGAATTGACCCCTATGGGCCTCTGTCATCACTTCCTCTGTCAACTGTCTAGGTACAACAATACGACCCTGATATAATAGTATACCCTCATCATTGCAGGATACACCACTCTGACCTTTCAGTCGTTTAGCACTTTCATTTTGCAGCTGAGCATCTTTAATTTTTGTCATCATTTCGTTCTCAATTCTTGTAATTTCGATGTCACAAATTCTGCCTGGAAAGACTTCAGACAATTTCATGTCTCTGAACCTCTCAATTACATCAAAATCTCTCATCATCATGTTTGCCATGCTCACCGACTTCCGGCTCAATGCATCCGCTACAACATTAGCCTTGCCGGGATGATATTTCAATTCAAAATCATAATCTTTTAAGAATTCAGTCCACCGTCGTTGCCTCATATTCAACTCCTTTTGATCGAATAAGTACTTTAGGCTCTTGTGGTCACTAAATATGACAAACTTCATCCCATACAAGAAGTGCCTCCACTGTTTCAATCCAAAAACGATTGCAGCAAGCTCTAAGTCATGGGTCGGATAGTTTTCTTCATGAGGTTTCAATTGCCTCGAAGCATACGCTACTACTCTCCTATCTTGCATCAGCACACAACCCAATCCCTTTTTAGAAGCATCACTGTACAACTCAAATTCACCTTCCGGATCAGGAAGTACTAACACAGGAGCAGTCGTCAATTTTTCCTTTATCTTCTGAAAACATTCTTCGCATTCATGCGTCCAAATAAATGGAGTATCCTTCCGGGTCAAACGGGTCAATGGCAAAACCATTTCCGAAAATCCTTTAATAAATCTCCGGTAATAACCAGCCAAACCCAGAAAACTCCTTACTTCAGTCACAGTCTTGGGCCTCTCCCAATCAATAACTGCCTCTATTTTATTAGGATCCACCGCCACCCCATCAGCAGAAATGATGTGACCCAGAAATTGCACCTGAGAAAGCCAAAATTCACATTTAGAAGGCTTTGCATACAGCTGTTTATCTCTGAGGATTTGCAACACAGTTCTCAAGTGATCCTCATGCTCTTCCTTACTCTTGGAATATATCAAAATATCATCAATAAACACAATCACGAATTGATCCAGA